>JBBBDQ010001927.1:1162500-1326025 GCA_037127315.1 Ascarosepion bandense
ATACTGATAAAATTGAAGTGAACGGAGAAGGGAGCATGATAGAGACGATGCAGGTTAGTGAGATAAGAGATGACAATTGACTTTACATTTAAATACTTGGAGACTGTATGTGCGGATGGTGTAAAGAATAAGTGCTCGGAATTGGAAATCGAAGAGCCAAGTTCAAATTCCACTAGTTTTATTTTATTTTTATAATCATATCGCCCAAAGCTAGGCATTTTGCTGCCACTGTTGTGTAGGGGTTTACATAGGAGGAAAGTTATGAGAAAGAGTGACAGGTTATATGAGGTGTCAGGAAGTGGGTAAGAGAAGGATGAGAATACTGATGAGAGTGGAGTAGACGGAAAAAGGAGCATGAGGCAGAGGTTGCAGGTTAGTAAGGTAGGAGATAATTATTGACTTTACATTTAATTTCTTAGAGATTGTAGCTGTCGGGGAATCAAGGAAATGGAAGGGAATTCCACAGGCAGGAAGTGCAAGTAAAGAAGCTGATGAAGTAGAATTTGCGTTTACAATTTATTGGTTTCACAGTAAAAGGGTGGAACCTAGTTGCTAATCTTGTGGCTCGAGTCAGTTTATTTATAGGGGTCACCAGTGAGCTAAGTTCATCGGAGCAGAAGCCGTGAAATTATTTGTAGAAATCTTTCTTTTACCCTTATCCATGGAATTTCTGTCCTGCATGCACTTGAGTTGAACTATTAGCCACCCAGCTACTGATCAACCTGCACTAAGATTTGTTTAAAGTGGTCAGCTGTTTGTGCGGCACAAAGCACTTTCTCTCCATTAAAACAACAAAACCCATACATGTGCACTGTGTGCCGCGCGTTACGTGGTTGTGATGATCGCATGTTATATCATATATTATTTTTTTTTAATCATATCACCCCGAGCAAGGCGGTAACGCCACTGATGATCAGGGGGCTACGTAAGAGTGAAAAGATTGGAGAAGAGAAAGTCGGAAACCACATCCTAAACAGGGAACAAGGGATGAGCCTCTACACCTGTTCAGTAGACGCGGATGGAGTGTGAACCGGGCGATAGTTTAGTCTATCTACTCCAAACAGCCGTCCCACACGTGCACGCACACACACGCATGTAGTGTATTCACATAAGAAAGACGCACAGCCAGGCACACACACAAACTATTTTACCCATAGATGGGACTTTAACCACTCCGGGTTAGAATAACGCTGAGAGTAATGGCATTTAAAAAGTCCGCATTCCACATGCCTCCAAATAGTAAATTTAGAACCACACCATTGGTTGCTGTTTATATGTCATAGTAATTACATGGTACTTGTACGGATGAACTCTTCATTATGATAGCTAGACTTTATAAATTTAAAAATGATATTGACGGCGAGGACTCATTAATTTACAGCGAGATGTAACTGGAAGTTCTATACTAAAAGCATCTCGTTTGTAGAACTTCCTTCCAGTTTCTTGCTTTTCAGCGAAATTTGATCGTCAAAAGTAAAAAAGAATATTTATCTATCCACTTCTTGATTACTCTTAATTGTTTCTATCCTTTTTATTTTTTCAGACAGCAACCCCTCGTGTCTTAGTAGCTTTTATGCTTTGCATGGAGTGATGGGATCCAAAAAATGAAAAATAAAGTTTATCCCAGTCGATATTTAACAGGGTGGACTAAAAGTAGGCCTGCACTTAGTAGGTCTGCGCGTTAAAGTGTTTGTATTCGTCGTCGCCAGGACTTTCTTGGTATGAATCGTTCCATAGATGCACGTTGTGTGGACTTCTTTGGACGGTTCACAAGTGTCAGAGCCACGTTAATCAGTTTTTCTTCAGTCATAGACATCTTAGAACGACCAGATTTCGGTAAGTGAATCTGTAACACTATTTTTGGTATATGAAAAAATATATATATAATACTATAATATTGCATGTGAAGAAATAAAAAAAATGTAATCTTAAGTTTAGTACGACGAAGCGAAACAAATTATTACTGGTTCGACGTGGTAAAGTTACCGCTAAAAAGATTTCAACCTGTCTTCCTTGGGATCAAAATTCACAGCGTGGGCAAAGAGGAAGACTGTTGTAATAGACGACTTGAAAACCAGCTAATGTGTCGAGGCCATCACGAATAGCGACCCGAGAGAATCGTCACAAACCACCAAACTTGTGCTTTCAAATTTATTTCTGATGCGCCAAATTGCCTGGCGGGTGTGGGAGAGTCTTAAAGGCTCCTTGTCATGATGTGCACACTTACTCATCATTTTCTCACTTCCAGTTAAATTGTTTGTCATTGCTCACAATCCATATGAAAGAAAATAATAAAAACTGAAGCATAACTTGGAGGAAATAGCTTAATGTTCTTGCCTGAAGAAAGACACGAAAACAAGAAGGTAGGCTGAACCAGCGTATTGGAAAGGATAACAGAACATATATACAAAATAAGAGTGTTATTAGTCAGCAGATAGAAGTGTACGTCTGAACAGTCAAGATACACTGCGCCTCGACTGCAGTATTTAGTTGGCTTTCCCAATTAATTCAACATATGACACAAGGTCATTTTTATGTGGGTCTTCCGGGCCATATAGCCCGGCCAAAAATATCTGTCTATTGTTCTCCAGTTGTGACTCTACCCTTCGGCGGAGCCACGACTGGGTTAATGCTCTCCGCCCGAAGGCAGAGAGCTGACAGTAACAAAGGCAGTTACTGAGTTTTGACTGCTCCTAGAAAGTCTAGCATGTTAGTATTTATGAAGGAGGAAGAGTTCATTCTAATGTAGATAGGGAACTTTTACACTTAATAGCAATTGCAAAACGTAAATAAGGGGTATGGGATAGTGAAATAGAATTATGATTTGGTTAAATTTGATCTAAAATGGGAAACAAATGTTGAAACAAGTCTAAGTCTACTTTTGATCAAAAATGAGCATTTCCATCAGCACTGTACACGTAGTTATACCTGTTCGTGTAACCTGACAATTTCAAGTAAGGCTCAGTCGATCATGTGATCTTATCCAGAAGGTCTTGCTACTCCTTAGCGATTTAGGCATCATTTTCTTCAGACATACAAGTCTTAAAACAAGATTTCGGTAAATTAACCACCGAATCTTTTCTTTCAAATATATTACTGATACAATAAATTGTCTGTGGTAAAGGTGGGGGAGTATTAAAGAGACATTGAACTAATGTGCACACCTGCTCGAAATTTGCATACTGCCAATATCCCATTAGCATTCACTTTCTAACTTTCTTTATCCTTGATTTGAATTGTCTGTCATTGCTCACAATCTCTGTAAAAGAAAACAATTAAAAACGTAACTATGGAATAATGGTTTGGAATTAGGATTTGGTTAAGTCTGATCTAAAACGTGAAAAAAAAGTGAATCACTATTAGCGTACTTTTGACCTATCATGTGTGTATGCCTGTGCTAGTGAAGAAACGCTTGTCTGTACGTCACAATCTCTCTTCAGTAGATTTCCAAAGAATAGACTATATGATCAACCTCTTAATGATTACGCAGCTTTTCGTGATTACAAAGCAAGCACATTAGCTTCTGTGATTCAAATATTTGCCGACATTACAGTTTATCTAATTCGCTGGTATTTTTGTGGGTGGGGGGCACATGGAGGTGGTGTAATGGTTAGCAAGCTTGTCTCGCTAAAATCATTGAGTGGTGAGTTCGATCCTCACCGGGTGCCCCATACATTCGGCCTTGTACCACATCTAAGCTACGCTTAGAAACTCACCATTATATGTATGTATGCATCTAATTCGCTGGTATAATGCCTAATGTGTTGACAACTAACGTTCGAACTAGACAACTGCGTTACACTCAGTAAGTAGGTGTCAATCCTACAAAAATCATTTAAAAATTTGTTTTTTTATATTAAAATTCAGTCAGTTGAGCGCCATACGTGATAAACTCTTGGGCGATCAAGTCTCCAAAGAGACATGACTGACTGGGCAGAAGTTTTTCCCGCAGTAGTTTGTCATTACTTTCTGCAGTAGACTGATTCCAAGCCAAGGCTATAGAACCCAGTCTGTCTTGTTATTCAACCCATGCCTGGAAGGAAGACACGGTTTAATACGTTTTTAAGGGTATTTGTGCATAAGTGAATTAGGATTCAACTGGAATTCGAACTCGGCTCCCCGATTTCTGGTTCAGAGTCGATAATCACTGCACCACAACATACATCCACAAAATTCACTTGACACAAATCTCGATAGTTACTCGTCATAGAGCATTGATATTAAAATAGTATTGATTATAATGGTTTCCTTATTACATTTTATTTTATTAGTGTGATTATCCAGGAATCACATGGATATAATTTGTTGACGAGGTGAAAACCTACTTAGGAAATTACAGTGCCGATAACTACAAAGAGTCAGTAGAAAATTCTACAAAATATGGGTGATGATATAAATATTAAGTTTCATTTTTTTTTTACATAGCCATCAATATAAATTTCTGGATACTTGCGGCGTTGTGAGTGATGAGTAAGGAAAACGGTTCCATTAGGGAATTAAAACCATGGATGAGTGCTACAAGTAACGGTGGTTCAAGCGAATGATGGCTGACTACTGCTGGAGTATCAAAAGAGACTTAAATAACATTGAACAAGACAGACAAGCAAGAAAGAGAACTTATGTTCACGGAGGTTTTATTTCTGCTTTTAGTTTATTAGATGAGTTGATGAAAACATTTGTTTCGTCTGGATATATTCAATCGTATTATTTTTAAAGACTTAGGGTCTGATTGTTTTTAAAAAAATAATATTTCTCAATAAGTAGACTAATATTTTTTGGTTTAAATACGAATTGACAGGTTTCTACTTTGAGAAATATTGCTATCGATCAATGTCATCTATACAAAAAACAAATGAAAAAATTATTTTTTTTCTTCCACAAATGAGACATTTCTGTACAGCAAAAACAATAGCTTACCAAGAAAAAGTAAGGCCTTTTTCAGAACCCTCAAATTAGCTAAATAAGATGTTTGGTGTCTCGACACTATTTCATTTTTTTTGTTGTTGTTGTTGTTGTTGTTTTGTTTACTGCGTGATAAGAAGTGAAGTTTATTAGGATAACTGGTGAAACCAAAATCAAACAAGTAAAATTTAAATATCTAGGAAGTGTTTTAACAGGGCGAAAAGTGTGATACTGAAATCTGAAGGCATATTAGGATAGTGAAGGATGCTTTTGAAAATCTAAAGTATTCAGAAATCCAAAGGAGAGTCTGCAATGTGATAGGTACTGATCTGGCGGCTCGACTGCAGCCACTTCCCCACCGTCGAAATGTGGCCTCCCTTTGTCTGTTCTGTAAATACTTTTATGGCTTCTGCTCAGATGAACTTAAGTCACTGGTACCTCCTCAACAGGTGTTTACTCGTGCAACCAGACTGGCAACTGGGTCCCACCCATTCACATTCAGGTTAGCCAAATGCAGACGACAATTCTACTCCTTCAGCTTCTTCTCTCGCACTTCTCGCCTGTGGAACTCGCTCCCGTATTCTTGCTTTCCTGATGGCTACAACCTCCAGAAATTTAAATGCAAAGTCAATACTCATCTACTAACCACTGGACTCTAGCTCTCTCCCCACCCCCGTATTACCTTCCCTTTCTCTCCACCTATGTATCTCTCATCGCACCTACTTTCTTAGCTTTCTATTGCACTTTTCTAACTAGTTTGTACTCCTCACTCTTTTCTTATTTATCTTTTTACAGTTATGTTGCCCCCTGCACATCAGTGGCATTTCCGCATTGCTCGGGGTGAAATGATTAAAAACAAAAAATAAATAAAAGAAGACAATAACGATTACTATTTGACTTCTAATTGCCTGTAAATACAGTATTTGCCGACTGAATAATGGTGCTGTGAATTTATATTAAAGGATTTTTAAAGATAATTTATTTCGTCCATCATATGCTCAGGTTGAGATTGGCTTTGTAATTATCCATAAAACAATATAAGGTACGCAGATGATACAGTGCTGATAGCATACACAAAAATATACAAGTTCTCCTACAGATGGTCGCTGAAGAAACTGATAAGAAAAGACTACAAATAAACATTAACAAAACTGAATGCATGGTCATCAGGAAAAAAGGGCAACCCAAAATCCCAAATACAGGTCCGGGATACTAAAATCAAGCAGGAACAAAAATTTAAATACCCGGGAAGTATTATAACAGAAGACGGAAAGTGCGACACTGAGATCCGAAGGCGATTTGGCATGGCGAAAGAAGCATTCCAAAAGTTGAGTAAAGTATAAAGAAAAAAAAACAATTTCACTAGAAACAAAGAAGAGAGTACTGGATTGCTATGTGATGTCGGTTCTTCAATATGGCAGTGAATGTTGGACAATATCTTTGAAGATGAGGGAAAAACTTGAAGCAACTGAAATGTGGTTCTACAGAAGGATGCTGCAGATATCATGGACCGAACATATGAGCAATGATGTGGTGTTGGAAAGAATAGAAACGAAAAAGAAATTAATATTGAGCATGAGGAAGAGACAACTAAAATTCCTGGGACATGCAATGAGGAAGAAAGGCTTGGAGAACCTGATACTAACAGGCCAGATACAAGGAAAAAGAGACAGGGGAAAGCAACGGATAACATATTTGAAGGACTTCGTTCCATCATCCACATTCGCGCGTAAGTGAATGCAACGAATTCAACTGAAATTCGAACTCGACTCGACAATTTCTGATTCCGAGCCGATATCAACGCACATTCTTACATATCAGTCAGTTAAGTGCCATACGTGATACAAGCTTGGGCGATCATGTTTCGAAAGAGACATGACTGACTTGGCAGAAGATTTTGCCGCGGTAGGTTGATATTAATTTCTGTAGACTTGGATGATGGAACGAGGATTGCATGGTTTAACAGGAGAAGGCGTGCTAAGAGCCACCAGGAATAGGGAGATGTGGAAAGCCATGAGCGCCTACGCCCTGAAAGTACAGGGCACATTAAAGAAAAAAAGAACATCTTAGACCTCTATGTGTAGGACAGAACCAGTCTTAACAAGCTATGGCTTGTAGGTACGTTTTTTGTAGCAATTTATAACTAAGAAACTCTAACTCAAGCCCGTTGGTGTTGAACAATCAAAATGTGTCGGAATAACAGATGTTACTTGGTATTAGCGAATTTATTTATACATTTTTTGCCATTACAACAATCTCACTCAATAAGACTATTTAGAATGGATGTGTTAATGGATGAACTAAAATAATAAAAGAAATCTATTTAGCTAGAAGGAATATTTGAAATTTAATCATTGGGCAAAAGCGAATTCTATAGCAGCCTATCGAATGTTAAACCAGCTCACCAGATCAACTTTACACACGATATTGACTACGATATACACGTTTCCGTTAGGCTTGTTATTAACGAAACCAAAGATAGATTAAAAAATGGCAAAATATGACCGGATTCTGTACTGTATCTTTTTTCATTTCTGAGATAAGGTTTTTTAATTCTTTACACTATATATAATGTTCAGACTGTTGTCCTCATCTTTGCTGCCACATTTACGACCTTTCGGGCGTTGTACGCCCTGGCCCACTTCAGGTCATTAGTATTTCGAATCGAGCCTTTTATTTAGTCAACTGGGGTAGATTATACTAGTTCCAAGTAACATGTCATTTCCGGACATCAGAGTTTCAGTTTCATTTACTTTTCTTTTACTCAACTCTCATTTTTTTTTCATCTCTGCTGTAGTTAGGTATTGAACTCACAACTGTGGGAGTGAAGTTATTTTAATCAACACTTTTATCCACTGGGCCATATGTCGTTGAGAAATAAAAGGTTCAGTCTGAAATTTCAGTCACCCGAAGAATGCCGGAGCGTACAATGGCCGAAACGTCGTGAATACGGCAACAGAAACGAGGACAACAGTCGGAACTTTGTAAATAGTGGGATTCTGTATTTTTGGACAAAAAGTTCCTTGCGCTAAAAATATTTCTGCACAAATTTCCTTGAGGAGTGTCAAAAAATCAGAAACCCGAAAAGAAAAAAATTTCAAAAATACTATATACAAGTAGAAATATTTTGTATTTCGTTTGGTTTTTCGTTGAGATTCTCCTCGGCCAAATAAGCATTTTGCTTTGCCATTTTTCTTTTCTTTTCTTTTTTTTGTGATGGGGGTGGGGGTTAGGGTTTTCATTCAGTATTTTTTTTAATTTCTTCATTGATTCTTCGTTCTCTTTATTTTTTTTTTTACAACTTTCTTTCACAATTTCCATACAGTCTCTCTCCTCAAGTTTCCTTTTACTCCTTCGACTTCTGCTTCACCCAGGTTCCCTAATATCGATTTTACCAGATGAACTTTTGCTCATCTAAGTCTGCCTGTCTGTCTTCAAGGATGGCTGACGCAGATTTTTCTCGAAGTAAGGATATTGCCAGAAATCTAGGTATTTTTTGATTTTTCATATTTTTATTCATTTTTCTTTTCGTTTTTTGCTATAACTTTTGTTTTCTATTCGTTTCGCTTTATTCGTATTTCCCATTTTGCATATTACTTTTTTTTCTCATCTTGGTTATTGATGTTTAGCTATATCTGGCACAAGGCATGAAATAAAGAGCATACTTTTAGAAATATAACAGTGTATATAAAAGGATGTGTTTTGTGGTGCAGTGGATATCGGCTCAGAACCAGAAATCGGGGAGTCGAGTTCGAATTCTAGTTCAATTTCTTGCATTCACTTACGCGCAAATACCCTTGGTAACGGTATTAATCCTTCAGGTATTGGTCAAATAACAGGACAGCTTTGGTTGACAAGTCTACAGAAATTAATATCAACCTACTGCGGGAAAATCTTCTGCCAAGTCAGTCATGTCTCTTTCGAAACATGATCGCCCAAGCTTGTATCACGTATGGCACTTAACTGACTGATATGTAAGAATGTGCGTTGATATCGGCTCGGAATCAGAAATTGTAGAGTCGAGTTCGAATTTCAGTTGAATTCGTTGCATTCACTGACGCGCGAATACCTTTAAGAAAGGTATTAATCCGTCACTTCTCCCTCCAGCTATGTGTTAAATATCAGGACCTATCGGGTTCTATAGCCTTGGTTGGAAACCTGTCTACCGCAGAAAGTAATAGGAACCTATGGCGGGAAAATTTTCTGTCTAGTTAGTAATTTCCCCAAAGAGATATGATCGCCTAAGCGTGTATCATGTATGGCACTTAACTGATATAAAAGTAATTCAGGAGAAAATAAGTTTCAAGTACCTGGGTATGGTTGCAAAATGTACTAAAATCATTATAATTCATTATTTGAGTTTTGTCCGGTGATATCATCGGTAAAATACAATAGCAAATATTAATGGTCACCTGGTATCAAAAACATATCTTAAAATGTTTCTCTGGTGAAACAATGAATAATAAGAAATTAAGGTGGTAATACTGTTGCAACAGACTTCAAAATATGAAGACTTTAGTTTTCGTAAATACCATTAGCAGAAACTCCGGTTGAAAATATAGAACTCTTTCAACTATAAAGCTAACCGACTTCTTAATAGATTATTTACACTATTTACATTGATCTGACTGTTGTCCTCTACTTTTTTGCCATATTCAAGACGTTTCGGCCGTTATGCGCTCCGACCTTCTTCAGGTGACTGGAATTTGAAACTGAAACTTTTATTTCGTTCATCAAATTAGATTGTTTTAATTTCACGAGTCATGCGTCTTCCATGTCTCAGTATCATGTATATCCCTTTAACTCAACTGTTTAAGTCTTCATGTCTGCCGTAGTCAGTTATTGAATCCAGAACACTTTGGTCAAGTTACTGGATCCCACCAACGCATTTTTTCATAGTTTTATCAGGTTTCAGTTTGAAGTTAAACTCAACAGAAAAAAGTCGGAGCGAACAACGACCAAAACGTTGTGAATATGATAACAAAGATGAAGATAACTGTCTGAAAAATATAAATGGTGTAAATAATTAGAATACCTCTTCGCAGAAATGTAGACAAATATCGCAAGTATATATTTATAAGTGTTTATTTTTCAGAGACAGCACAATACAAGACTTGATCGAATATAAAACATGAATAACGATTTGCTATAAATTTTTGTATTAGGCATCCATTTATCTCACAAGATAGTAATAACGCCCTTAATTAAGTTTTTGTGTGCTCTCCAGACTGAGTAGAATGATCACACTGATCCAATATATATATATATATATATATATATATATATATATATATATATATATATATTAAAATTTTCGGTTGTTTATAACGAAGTCTCGTTAATCTTCGTTAATTTCCGTAACATGTTTACATTTGTTGACATTACGATACATTTCAGAGCAGAGATGGTTATTTCGATGAATTCGATGATTGTGTTATAGGCTTAATTTGACTTCGTTTAAACTGATCGTCGTCATTCGTGGTCGAGAGGTCTAACATTGCATGGTGGCTTCTCCTATGTGGATAGGGGTGGCAAGGTTCGAATTCTGCTGAAAGACACATTTTCGTAATAAAAATTTATCGTAAACAATCAAGCCGGTAGAAATACTGTTTGATTATAAACAGAATATCTACTTAAATACGAATATATATCTATCTAAAACATATTCAAACAAATCATATATATATATATATATATATATATATATATATATATATACAGTACTGTGCAAAAGTATGAGGACAAAAACTATTTTATTTTTTATTAGGCATCAAAATAAAGTTTAAAATCACCCCTGTCTTAATACTTTTGCACACTACCGGTAGTGTGCAAACGTATTAGAACAGGGGTGATTCTCTTAAAATCCCCACTGAAATTCAAATACAGAGTGAAAAGCCCAACCTTTGTTAGAATTATTCAACTAAAAAGAAAGAGGGGGGCTTCGGAATTTGAATTGGTCCCCACAAAGCCCTGATCTCAATCCTATTGAACATCTATGGGATATTTTGGATAAAAAATTGATAAATTTAATGTTACTTTGCAAGACACACTTTGGAAACAAATACAAGCTACTTGACAGGAGATACCACTAGATACATTGAAGAAGCTTGTGATGTCAATGTCTGACAGAATGAAGGCTGTGATCAAAGCCAAAGGCTATTACACTAAATATTAAATTTATTTTGTAACAAGTATTTTCTTGTTAAAGAAAATCAAATAAAATTGTTGAGTAAATCAAATAAAATTACTTTAATCAAATTGTCTATTTTCTGTCAATATGTCTCATAAAAGATAAAATAGTTCTTGTCCTAATACTTTTGCACAGTACTGTATATGTAAAGAGAGAGAGTGAAAAGAGAGAGAGAGAGAGAGAGAGAGACTGACGGTTATATTTATTAGGCTGCCACAGTGTTTTAAAAAAATGATGTATTTCATTTTATTTTTTTAGTATTTATTGACAAGTGAATAATTGTAAATGAAAATAGAGTGGTTCTTTTGTTAATACTGCACAATAACATGTGCATCAAATGAATTTATAAATATTTAATTATTATCTATATTTCAGTTTCATCAATGAAAGAATGAAGAAAATTTACGTTGATTCAGACGAGTTCATCTTTGCTTCCTTGTCTTGTAAAATTTTTCAAAGTGATAATAAAAGAATTATTCTATTTTCATTTAGAATTATCCACTAAAAATAGTGTGAAATACATCATTTCTTTTAAAAACACTTGTGTGGCTTAATAATTATGGCCGGTAGTGTATATATGTATATATAGATATAGATATAGAAAATCTACAGGGTGCGATGGGTAAATTGTCGCTATTTGCTTGCAAAATTTTGCAAAGTAATAATAACAAAAGAACCATTATATTTTCATTTAGAATTATTCACTATTTTCATTTATAATTATCCACTAAAAATAGTGTGAAAAACATCATTTCTTTTAAAACCTAGGGCGGCTTAATAATTATGGCCGGTGGTGTATATATATCTTTTGGTCAACTCTTTGCCTCCGGACAAAGATGAATCCAGACGATTCTCCTCCAAACGGTAGTCTCGTCTCGGATGAATAAACAAGAGTCCGACCCAGCCTTAAGCGGGGTCTATGAGATATTTTTAGCTGATCTTAAGGGCTCGGAATACTCATTTTAATTGACCTTGTGCCGCATCCGCCTTAGCGGCAAGGTGGTGAATACCTTGTAGTAGAGAATAGTGATTATACTGACTAGTTATGTACTTGTTGATATACTATGATTTCCAGCTTCCGTTTTGGTGGTTACTCACGCAGTAACCTTCTAGGGTTACAACGGGAAATGCGAGAAAAGAAGCTGTCAGAGTAGAAATTGTGGTTACATCTTATTGGTTTCACTGTAAAATGGTGGGATCTAGTTGATAATTTAGTAGCTCGTGTAAATTCATACCTAGGGGGATCAGTGAGCTAAGCTCATTGAAGCAGAAGCCATGAAAGTATTTGCAGAAAAGACTCAGGGAGGCCACGTCACGGCGATGAGAGAGCAACTGCAGCCGAGCTGACAAGTCGCTTTCGATCTCATTACAGATACTCTGTTGGATTTTGTCAAGAACCCGAGGTGAGTAGCAGGGGCACCCGACCAGATGTGGCAACAGTATTCAATACACGGACGGATGGTAGATTTATATATGTGCAGAATGGATTCAGACGGGAAAAACTTCCTGGCGCTGCACGGTGAACCGACCTTCTTAGCAGCGAATTTAGCTAAATGCAATAATTTTTTTTTTACCAAGACTCAAGTATAATACCGTCCAAAGCTTTCTTGTAGACGTAAGTATAGACCTGATCAATATAAACCTAGAGACTCAAGTAAAATTGTTTGTAGGTCAAAAATTGAACACCAGTGAAAAAATATGTCGATATTCTCTACGCTTATTTTTGTCTCGAAAATTGGTCAGATCTTCTACTCTTAAATATTACCGTTTAAAATCCTACTTTTTATATCTTTGGTTGCGAAACCCTTGACCTGTCATAACGGCAACTAAATCACACAGTAAAGGAAGCGGACTTTCGGCATGCATTAATTCGGTCTCCTTTCATCTTCTTTATTGTTTGATAATTTGTCTTTGATTTTCAGTCCTTTTATATCTTTGCCCCCGCCCGTTTTTTTTATTGCTATTCATACTTAGATTTATTTATTTCCATTTTTTCTACTTTCCTTATACATAGTGCGATGGGTAAAATGTCTCCATTTGATGTTTTTAATTTTGCGTTTGTTTTTATTTTGTCGACTGTACAGTATAGTAGGGTCAGTTGGTCACCCCTGATGCAATTCACTTCACCAGAAATTTGGAAACAGTATTCTGTACTTTAGCATTCGTGCTGGAATCTGAAATCTAATTATTGAAGAGTTTTGTCTGTCACTCTCAGGATAGTACTTAAAATTCGGAAAGTCTTGGATGAGTTTAATGGTGATTCCGAATATGTTTAGAGAAATTACTTGTGATGTCAATGTTATGCCTCTATTCTCACAGGGCTTCACATTCTACACAGAGGCTTACTTCAAGTGCTGAAAGGTGCTAGGGCTGCTCTGGGTTAAGTGTGTGACTGCTGAAGGACCCTACGTCTGGCAACAGGACTCTGCATCATACCACACCTGGAAGAGAATACAGTCAGTTTTTGCGACTACATCACCCTTTACATATGGCCACCTAACTCCCGGAACTGCAACCCTTTGTGTGGCGCAGTTGAACGAGAGTCGAACAAAATTCTTTGTAACACCAAACATGATCAAGGATTATGTCAGCATTTAGCAACATAAACAAGGAGACCATCTTGAATATTTCTGAAGTAGTCTAGAGACGGTGATTGAAGCCAGTTTCAATTTTATTGAATTAAATTTACTCTTTAGTATTTCAAATTAATTTCGTGTTTTTTTTTTGTTGCTGTCTTTGTTAAAATGAGATGTCAATGTTATTGTCATTTCTTTGTGTGTAATTTAGATGACAATTTATCCATCGCACTCTGTATTATAATGTTCCGTTCTCACTTTTTTTTATCGTGTCGATCGCTGTTTTTTTAGAAAAACATTTTCTTTCTTTGCGTTTTCCTCATATTTCGCCATTCTTCCGGTTTTTTTATTCATATTATCTTAACTTCTTACCATTCCGCCATTCTGTCTATTATAATTCATCCTCTATTTATCACTTCCTAAGTACCTAGACATTTTCTTGCTAGAACTTGTTACATTGTTACAGTGAGAATAGAATCGAACTCTCTACTCAAATGTAATGTGTCCCATACGCTCAGCCTTGTGCCACATTCTGAGTTGTTCTTAGAAAATTACCTCTCTTCATCAATCCAGATTTTTTTTGGTTGATTTGTTTCTTTCTTTCAATATTATTTTCAACTATTTCTTCCCATTCTTTCTTTTTTTTCTTTCTTTCTTTCCTCTGGCTTTTCTTTCCTTCTGCATTTTCTTTCTTTCATTTCTTCTTTCTGCATTTTCTTCTCTTTCACCACTTCTTTCTTCTTTCACTTACTAGCCCTTATTCTTTCCCCTTCTTTCTTTCTTTTTCCGACAGCGTTATTTTCGTTCTTTCTTTCTATCTTTTTTTGCTCATTTTTTCTCCTTCTTTGTCCCTATTTCTTTGTCTGTTCACTTCGTTTTTACTTCTTTCTTTCACTCATCCTTTTTTTCATTATTTTCTCTCTTCTTTCTTTCATTCATTTTCTTATTATTTCATCATTCTTTTATTCATTCTTTTTATTCTTTCTTTTATATTTTCCTTTTTCCTTTTTTATTCCTTTCTTCGGTCTTTCCTTCTTTTTTCTTCATTCTCTCAATTCATTCTTTTCTTCTTTATTTATCCATTCTTTTCCTTCATTCTTTCCTTCACTGTTTCCTTCAATATCTTTTCTTTCTTTCCTTCATTTTCTTCTCTATTCTTTTCTTCATTCTTTTCTCCACTCTTACTTTCATTCTTTTCTTTTATTCTTTATCCGCTTTCGACATTGGATATGAGATAAGAAGCCTAAGGCTATTAAATATGACTAAGACTATATGATAAGAAACCTAAAACGATAAAATAAATACTATAAGAAGACTAAGACTACAAAATATAACTATTAAATAAGACTATGACTATAAGATAAAGTACACACTGTGAGATAAGACAAAGACTATAAGACCAAAATTATAAGCCTAAAAATATAAGATATTAAGACTATAAGAGAAAACCTAAGATTATAAGATATGACAAAGACTATAAGATAAAAACCTAAGATTATAAAACGAGAAAACTTATAAGATATGAAGATTATAACAAATGACTAAGAGCATAAGATAATAAAACTAAGACTATAAGTTTACGAATAAAAAAAGACTAAGACCAGACACCTAAGACTAACAGATGGCTAAGTCTATAAGAAGACTAAAATTATATAAGACTAAGACTATTTGGGTATCATATTGCCAGACTGACCAGGCTAGTTGTTGCGTAGTAATTCTAAACAAGTTATTATAACATTTCTCTTATGTAGGAGATCGATCCTCACAAGAAACTACAAATAGCATCTCTGCGTCTTTGTGAGTAACGGATTATTTCCTACATAAATTGTCGCAAGTTTTCCCCTGCTCTATGGGTATTTCCATGCAGAGTTGTCAGATGAATTACATTCTCATGTTCTACCTGTTCTAACCTTTACGTCTAAGGTAATGCACATTGAAGAGTCTAAGGTAATGCACTGCTTTCCACTGTTTCTTTTTCCCTCTATCTGGCCTGTTAATATCAGCTTCTTCCTAAGCTTTGTGGAACTGACTCCCAAGTGGATGCTTCCCCGAACATCACAATTTTAATCAAGTCGAGAGTCAGCTGTTATTTTCTCTACTTCTTCTTCTATATGCCTTGTCCTTTCAAGACGTAAGTGATCATTGCTTTCCATGTCGCCCTATCCCTGGTGGCTCCTAGCACACTTTCTCCTGTTACACCACACAATCCTCATTCTGTCATCCACCTGATCGGGCTCTTCAAATATGTTATCCGCTGCTTCCCACTGTTTCTTTTTCCCTCTATCTGGCCTGTTAATATCAGGTTCTCCAAGCCCTCTTTCTCATTGCATTCCCAGGAAATGATTCTCAGTATTAATTTCCTTATCGTTTCCATCCTTTCGAATAACTCATCAGTACTCACACGCTGTGCCCATGATATCCGCAGCATCCTTCTGTAGAACCATATTTCAATTCCTTCAAGTTTTTCTTTCATCTTTGATGATATTGTCCAGCACTCACTGCCATATTGAATAACTGACATCACATAGCAATCCAATACTCTTTTCTTTGTTTCTAGCGAAATTTTCCTGTCTCTTAATACTCTACTCAACTTCTGGAACGCATCCATCGCCATGACGATTCGCCTTCGGATCTCAGTGTCGCACTTTCAGTTTTCTGTTAAAACACTTCCTAGGTATTTACATTTTTTTACCTGCTGGATTTTAGTATCCCCGACCTGTATTTGACTTTTTAGGCTGCTCTTATTGCTGATGACCATGCATTCGGTTTTCTTGCAGTTTATTTGTAGTCCTTTCTTGTCACTCTTTTCAGCTACCTTCTGTAGGAATTCTTGTAGTTTCCATTCCTTGTCTGCTATCAGCACCGTATCAGCTGTGCACATGTCACAATAAATTGTCCCTCTTACTCTGTAATCATCTAATTCGTGTGGCTCTTCAGCCTTATAGAGGATGAACGTCATTGTACAATATTGTCACACTAAATTTTTGGATATTTGGCGCACTAAAGGTTTAGATAATTGTCACACTAAAATAACCTGGTGTAGGTATACAACATTTTATTGTCTCGTTAAAAACAAGGTCCTGGGCATGACGATAAACTGTATCCACCAGCAAGTCCTCTGATTGTAAGGTTGTGAGGAGCATGGAACCACCTCTTAATTGCTGTTGTTCCCAGGTTCACTCTGACCCGGAGTGGTCGCACCTGTTAGGGTGCCAGCTATGGGAAGAAGTTAAAATCCCCAAACCGGGGCCAAAACACTATAAAGGTATAAAAATACACATTTTTAGAAAAATATACATTTTTGAATGAAAATTATTACAAACAATATATTTTTTGAAAAGAATTTTTGCCAAAACACATTTTTGAAGAAAAAAAAATTATACTCAGCAAAACATTTTTGATTACAAAACTAGAAGACATCTTGAGTTTTTTTTAAAATAAAAAAGAATAAAAACAAAAAAAAATCATTAAAATCTGACTAAATCAACTTTCTCACTATAACTGAACACTAAAAATACCTTAAAATCCCACCTTTTTGGCATTAAATAATCCACAGAGGTGTTGATATGCCGTTAAACATAACTAAAAAAAATCATTAAAAACGATCATTTTAACAGTAATAATGTATATTGTTAAAATGTTTATTATGAATATAGTACAAGACACAGAATATAAGATAAGAGCAATACCATACAATAATAATTAGACTATACGATAGAAAGCCAAAGACTACGATGTAAAACTATAACTACTGTTCAAATGTTTCTCATTAGAAAAAATAACAATGTATAAATAGGAAGATGATGTAATGAATATGTGAAGTAATGAATATTCATACACCTTGGATCCCCCTCACAGTAATATGATTGGCTGGTGTCAGCCATAAATACAGACTAAGGCGAGGACGGCTATAGGTCATCGTCTATTGGTCTACGGCTGCAAGTCTACGTCTATTGACTACGCCTACGTCGCAGCATATTGCATACGATTACCACGAGTACCGGTCACTTACGGCTACTTGCTAGATTGTCCTACCCGGTTACATTTGCCAAAACCACTTAGCTATGTCGAATAATATATATATATATCCCTTTCTGGGACATATCGAAATGTTTATCAGCTGTTTTGCGAGCGATCACGCACGTTTCGTCCGTTAGGACTTCATCAGACTAAAGGCAGGTTTATGGTGACATTACTACACATGCGGGCGGAGGAGAGAAAAATAACGATAACATTTTAAACCTTTAAATGATTTATTTTTCAAAATGTATTTTAGTATATAGTCAGTTAATGAAGTGCCATACGTGAAAAACGCTTAAGCGATCATGTCTCAAAAGAGATATGACTGACTGGGCAGAAGATTATCCCGCAATGGGTTGCGATTGCTTTCTGTGGTAGACTGGTTGCCAGCCAAGGCTATAAAACCCAATCTGACTTGTTATTTAACCTATAACTGAAGAGAAGAGACGGATTAAAACATTTCCCAAGGGTATTTGCGCGTAAGTGAATGCAATGAATTCAAGTGGAATTCGAACTCGGCTCCCCCGACTTCTCATTCCGAGCCGACATCGACGGTATCACAACGCACGTAATTTCTTTTACTTATTGTTTCTGTCTGTATTACTTTTGTTATTAAGGAAGTCATATTTAGAAAATAAAAGATATTCTAAGAAAGAGATCTGGACGTAAATTTAATGTGGATGATCTAGCAGTTAAAGCAATTTCTATACTCATTTCTCTTAGCAAATTACATTCCCTTTCAATTAAAGTATCATTTGTTAAAATCGAAAATATGATCAGAAGCATTACAATGATCAGTTAAAGCAGTGGTGTTGTTTTTCAAAGAAAATTCACTTGTCTTTTAATATCTTTTATATAAATTCCCTGTGACTTTCTCTGCGTACGCACTGTGCCAATTATTAGTGTTAGGAAAAGGGTCTGAGTAAAAGTGATGGAAGGCTGAGTCAGTATAGCTTGAGTGAAGCTTTATTTTACTAAAAATTATGTACCTCCACAAAATCGCTGAAAAACAGCATAGTATGAAGGAAAAAGGCCCCAAACTAAATAAAAACAAAGTTTTAACGGCAAAATGTTTATATTAACATTAAGAGGATAGATCAACGCTTATTATTTTTTAATTATTTTTAAAAGTTTTTAATTATTTCTAACACGTTCGAAATTTTTGTAGAAAGTCTTTTTTTTTCTTACGTCAGTGCTAGACCTAAATTGACGCAACGTTTATTAAGTAAAAAAAACGTAATATTGCACAATGCACTTTTTTTACCGTGAAAGACACATTAATTTGGAAATTTTTACAAAATCAAATAATGGTCGGATTTTGATGAAAATTCCAGGACTTATTCATAATTGACTGAAATCATTAATTATTTTGTATAAAGTATTGGTAAATATATATTTTTTTACATACGTTATACCCCTACCAATTAATTTGCTTAAACATTCGACAACGGGCAGCAATAAGCCTTATATAATTAAATTCAGGAGTCATTGGGGAATGCTAATCAACAGTTTTTTTTTTCTCCAATAGTCCCCGATTTTTAAAAAATAGGTACGAATTGCGAAAAATGCAATAACTATGCCAACTTTTATGTGGATAAATTTCTGATTGCTTTTATGAACAATATAAATTAAGCATATTATAGTCTGAAAAGAAAAAATTCAATGAATAATTAATTTTTACAAAATTATTTTCATCTTTTAAAATTTTTTTATTATAATGATATAAAAAGTTTCAAAATTATTTTTAAATTTCTTCCTCTGTTGGCCGGTTAAAGTATGTAATTAATGCTACAATTACTAATCGAAAATTTAAAAGCATAATTCAAATGATTGAGCTCGTCAATTTTTAAAATAATTAAAACATTTTAATTGTGTGCATTTTGATTGCCCGTATCTTTATTTGTAAGGGTGGCCGTACGTGATATTTATCATTAAAAGGTCACGTGTTTCAACGGTTGTCTTCCCTTACATAAAAAATTAAATTCGTATATTTTTGTCGCCCATGACCTCCCTACTTAGCCTTCTTGACACCTTCTGGTTATCATTACAGCTGTCATCGCCTGAGATAAACTCTGACACTTAGGACTACCGTAACTGATAAAAGGTTTTACCGAATATTTCAGAAAGTAAGCAAGTACAAAAGTTTGAAATTAGATAAAGGTAAGTTTTAATTTTAAAAATTGACTTCAATAACGTGTCAGCGACATATATTTTATTTTTGCCAAATTTTTGAAACAGAAATGTGGCTACTGTTTACGTCAATGTGGCGATCAATCAAAAAAATGGCGGTACGTTTAAATTTTTTTTTTAATTTTTTTAATTTTAGATTCCAAGCAATATAATTTCGGTTTAAAATACGCCAGTGTATTTTGTTTACTGGAATTACTAAATTTTATTTCTTGACTTTCAATTAAAGCTAATTTTAAAGCTAAAATATGACTTATTTATTTAAAAAATTTCATTTTAAAATCAGGTATCGAAAATTTATACTGAAAAGTGGAGGTATCTACTAAAGGTCTACTCCGGTAGCGAATCGTTCAAGAAAATGATTGTCTACATCACGGAGAGAGGAAGACAAAAACAAAGGGGAATTATTCATTCCCAGAAAATCAGAGAAAGATTAGAGAGTTATTTTATTACTTTCACCGCTATTAGAAAAAATTTTTCTCATCAAATTTACTAATACTGTTCTTGCATATAAGTATTTATTTATTTATTTTTATTTATTTATATCTATCTAATATATATATATATATATATATATATATATATATATATATATATATATCCTTAAAGAGTGTGGACGTCATTTTAACTTAACCCGAGGAAACTTTCAGCCAACACTTGTCAAGGGTTACGTTGGCAAAATTTATAAATGGGTATAAAAGAGGACACAACAAAAAGAGGGAATATTTGCAATACTGGGAGAAGATGGAATTCGCTTAAAAATAAATTTATTAAGAAATATTAAAAAGTGAGGGGGGTGTAAACATGTAAATCCCACAAGAGTGAAATAAAAAAGAAAAATGTTACACTCACAATCTCGCCAGTAGTTGCAAAGAGCGTAAGAACTGCTCTTTCTGCCTGCACAGGCTCGGCTGTTGGATTTTTAGGCAAATGGCCTCCAAAACACGTAGATGATATGCCGAACGAGCACTGTGCAGGACAGAAAACCAATTGTCCTCATAAGAGGAGGCACAAACCTGACTATCCAACAGGTGCTGGCCAATAGCTGAATCCAACACATCTTGAGTCATTCTTATATTACTATTGGAATTGCCCAAACGTAAATTCGCGGGGACATGCTGCGCAACCCGTGTCTCCAACCTCAGATTGGTTCGTCCTATGTATGCTGCATCACAACAGCATTTAAATTTATATACAACAGAACTTTTACGAAAATAGGACAACCGATCCTTAACAAAAGATGGAAACACAGGCCTTGTTTTATAAACAACACGCAATTTTACTGAAAAATAACCCGACAAAATACTAGCCGAAACTTTATTAGTAACAGCAAGACATTGTCTACCAAGCCAAGGTAATTTGAGATACAAAGGACAGCGACTTGGCCCTTCAACTTTTGGTTCTTTAAACCGTTTAATTTTGCGGGCAATAACCCGTTTCACAAAATTAATTATATATATATATATATATGTGTGTGTGTGTGTGTGTGTGTGTGTGTGTGTGTGTGTGTGTGTGTGTGTGTGTGTGTGTGGTTAAATAAAAAGAAGACAAGAGGAAAAATGTATTAAACTCGCCTACGCGTTTCGTCCTGTGATGGACTTTATCAAGGCAAAAAGACGAAATGAGCTTTATTCAAAATTGCGTTTCTATAAACAAACTGTGTTGACAACTATAAAAACCCTCATAAATCATTCAAAAAGATTAACAGAATATTTTAGTTTTAGAACTCCTTCATGTGCAGTGAAATGTTATGGGATGTTAAAATGAAGGGAATTCAAGCGTTTTCTTAAGACTTTTCATTCTGTATGTTAGTCTGTTTCAGTATCATTTGCATAAGAAAAGACGAGATTGAGAAAAAAAACTGGGGCGGAAATTAATATTTTGGTCGTAATGAATGGCGGCGCTCTCGAGAACTTTCCTCAGGTTTTCAGCCCATTTATTTTGGTTTTTGCTTCAGGTTTTGCTCTAAGTAAGTATAATTGTAGTTCTTAGTCTCAGCTATGATACCATCTACTTAGAGGACTTATTTAGCTTTAAAATTCAGTTTGCGACTGAAAATGTATTTGTCATTGATACCGGAAATCAAAATTTGACTTACATCCATTCAGTTTTCTTTTCGTCTACGGTTTTGCTTTAACTGGAAACAACTATTGCTTTTTAGTCTTTCGTGCCAACATTCAAAGAGTCTGAGCTTCAGGACCATGGATTAGTTTTAAAGCTTTCATTACACCCGAGCAACGCCGGGCTATACTGCTACTAAATACATAAACAGACAAAACCGGATATAAAAAAAATCAGAAAAACAAAGTAACAGAAAAAAAAGAAAGAGAAAAGTGAGAAATGAAAGAAAGCAATAAATTTAGGAAGGAAGACAGAAAAACAAGCAGAGAAAAGTAAAATAATGATAAATAAGGAAAAAATAAAACGGAAAATATAAATTATAAAGATAAAAAATAGCCTCATCGATGCTTCATTTCCTTTGAAGAAGTCAGGCTACACTGACCTGATAAACACAACAAAGATAGCGATATCAGTCTGAACGTTTTGAAAAAAAAACCGGAAATGCTTCTTGTATAACAGGGTTCGGCAACCTTTCAGAGAGTGAGGGCCAAAAAGCTATGTAGAATCATGGAGGAGGGCCAAACTGTTATGGCTCCAGTGTCGTGGAGTAGAACCATGTTATTAAATAAGCGAATAAATTTTCTGTGTTTGAAAGCAAGGATTCAATATAATTTAATATTTGACGGGAATTTTGTTAAAAAAATATTACATCTTAAAAATAAATGTTTCACAAATCAGTACTGAAAAAAAATTTCAATAAAATCTGTTGAAATCACTATTTTATATTCATTTAAATGTGCCTGCTCACGAAGGCAGTTTCACAGAAAACGTGAGGTGAGGCCGTACGCTAAAAATAAAAGTAAAACATTCTCCAGGTAAAAAGAAATAATTTTGTTTTAAATTTCGACGCAATATATTCAGAGTATCAACTGTCTTTTTGGTTTGGTTTACCTATATTTATATCGTGTCCAGAGTAAGGTAGCGGGCCGAACATCCATCGAAGGCTGGATGTGGCCCGCGGGCCGGGGATTGCTGACCGCTGTTGTATAACATGAAACTAAAATAAAATGATCGCTTCAATTTAAAGAATAAGGAGGTATTGAGGCTACGGGGAGATAGTTAATGTTTCTTTGATTCGACCTTGTGTCAGATATAACCAAACTCCTTACAACATACATGTTTTATACAGAGTTACCATCAGAATTATCAGAAGATTTTCATCAGGTTGGAATGTGTGGAATAGTGTAAGAATAAAATATACATTTTTCATGTTGAAATAGAAATTTATTAAAAGGAAAGCATAACATAAGTTGTAGAAGTTAATGTGCAATTAGAAACATTATTAAGATGTTTAGGGTAGAGTTCGTGCTCAATGAGAAAGTTGAAGGTATCAGGATTTGTAGAAAATGCTCGTAGTAGTAATTTGTTGAACTGAGTTTATGTGTACGTACGTATGTATGTATGAGCGTTAGTTTGATAGGAATGTCTTTGGATGGAGAAGAAGAAGTAAAAAGAATCAGCACACGAGAAAGAAGGAGAAAGAGGATAAATCTCCGGATCACTTGAAGCTTCTTCGTTACATTTTAGTAGTTTGTCTCGGCTGCTTTCATGTGTCTGACTGACTGGCGCTAATCTGAACATTTTATTGTAATTTAGATTTTTGCACTGGATTGTTAAGTCTTCTGCGTCTTGCAGTTTGCTCCCATTGGTCAGAAAATTAGTTTAACATCTACTTGCGAAATCCGGTTTCAACTTTTTCTTTAAGCACATGGTCAATCCTTTTTCTGTTCGAGAAAAACCAGGATTTTCACAAGGTTGATTTGAATTCTTAATTTCTTATCCACTATAATATCAACGTTTTTCTAGCATTGTCAAGCAAAGACTAAACAATTTTAATTCGAGTGAGAGACTTTCGATTTTGTTTAATAAAGAACAATTTTAATTAAACCTGGAATCATTTTTCTAATTTAATTATATTTCATCAAACCATTTTCCATTGACATACATCTTAATGAAAAAGGTTTTTCGAAAATTAAACCTAGGTTTTACTTATCCCACAGAGGATGGCAGTAAAATCTCATACTAATTATGAAAATGAAATTAAAAATTCCTTTTTTTTCTTTTCATTCTCTTTTCTTTTTTTCTTTCGTTCACGTTTTGTTTGTCTTTCTGTTTTTCTGTTCTTTTCACTTTTCAATTTCTTTCTCATTTAATTTTCTTTATCTGTTTTAATCTTTCCTTTTTCTTTTCTTTGTTAATTTGCTTTCTTTTTTATATTGTTTCTTTTTTCGTTTTAATTTCATTCTTTTATTTCATCTTTCATTTTCCTTTCTTTCGTTTTTCCTGTCATCTTTTTTCCTTTCCTGTGCTGTCATTTTCTTCTCATTTTCCTTCAATTCTCTTCCTTTTTATTTTATTTTTTCTTTCATTCTCGTTTTTTTTCTTTCTTGCTTTTCACTTACCTTTCCTTTCATGCACTTTATTTTTCTTTCGCTTTCTGTTATAATAATTCCTCTTTTTTCTTTCTTTTTGATTTTATTCTCCTTCACTTTCTTTTATTTTCTTTAATTTCTTTATTTGTCTTTTATTTTCTGTTAATCTTTTAAATATTTTTCTTCCTTTTTGTATCTTTAATTCTTTTTGAGATATCATTTTTCCTTTCATTTTCTTTCATTTTTTCTTTTTTTAATCATTTTCTTCTCTTCCTCTATCTTTTTCCAATGTTTTCTTCTAACTCTTCTATATTTTTTACTCTTTTTATTTATTCTTTCTCTTTAAATTTTATTCTCTCTTTTTCTTTATCTTTGACTTCTTGTTCCTTTCCTTCTGTTTTCCTTCACTTCTCTTTTTCAGTCGTTTTGATTTCCTTTTTTCTTTCTCCTTCTTTTTTTTTCTTCTCATTCCTTTTATCTTCCTTTACCTTTCATTTTATTCATTTTTTTCTTTATTTATTCTATCATCTTCTTTCTTTGCGCTATCTTTTCAATTATTTTTCTTCTCCTTTTTTTGGTTTTCATTCACGTCTCAATTTTTTTTTCATTTATTTCTCTTTATCATTCTTTTTTCTTTATTTATTTATATCTCTCCTTCTTTTATCTTAACCGATTTAATTTCCATAGGGCAAAGGTAGACACGTTCGAAATTACTTTCCTCCAAACTAAATATGCCGTTACACACTCCCCTAAGGGGGACAGCCGCTAACCCTGAAGCTGTCAGTACGGTGTTCTAACTACTGATTCGTTTTGGCCTGACTCAGCAATAGATCAAGTCAGTTCGATAAAGGAAAGTGACATTGATCAAGGACCGGCGTGTCAGAGAGAAACAAGACAAAAAGACGAGAACGAGTCATAAAATTAGAGTAATTTGTTTATGCCTTTCTGAACCGATCCAAACTGAACAAGATAGATAAGTCGTCAGTCTGGCTATGAGTGACATTTTCCAAAGAAGAAAATACTGTTCAGCAACAGATTCTGCCAGTGAGTTTTAATACATTCTTAGCTGAAAATAACCACTTTACTTGGAATTTATTCATTTATTTTTGGCGCAAGGTGATGAATAAAACTGTCTTCACCGACTACAAATTCGACGGATACATGTTCGTAATAAAACAAGCCTTTATCTAAATCATTTCACCTCATACAAGAGAATATATCCACTAAGATGCAATAGGTAACTGAGTGCTAGAGAATATTAGAAGGAAAGCATTATTAAAGAATGAAAAATTAACAAACTCATCTTTTTGGATTAATAATTTTGTTGAATACCCATACGATGTAAAAAAAAGTAAGGACATTTTTCTTAAGCTTACAGAATAAAAGATAAGAAGAAAAACCTTTGTTCAAGAAATATGGAAATCATATCAAAAATAAAAAACTATTTTATTTACATTAGAACAATCTACGAAAAATGTTCTTATCTCTATTTCGAAATAACTTGTGTCTTTTCACTAACCAGATAATCATGACTCTCCACGTAGCCAATAACAATTTTGTGTTTTTGTTATTTTGCCTAAAACTTTCCCGGGATTCATTCAAACAAACTCACTTAGTAATTTTTGCGTTTTTGCCTCTGTCTCTTTTGCCATCAGTATGTCTTGTGGGTATCAGATTTCTTAAACCCTCTTTCCTCATTACGTAACCTAGAACTCTCAACTGCTTCTTCATGATGTTAATTATAAATTTTCTTTTTGTTTCCGGTTCACACTCCACCCATGTCTATTGAACAGGCTAAGAGGCTCATCCCTTGTTCCCTGTTTAGGATATGGTTTCCGGCTTTCTCTTTTCCGATCTTTTCACTATTACGTAGCCCCCTGCACATCAGTGGCGTTACCGCCTTGCTCGGGGTGATACGATTAAAAAAAAAATTTATTCTAAAATTTCGTCTTTAATCACATCATCGTTTTTTGGTATTCTCAGCATCGTTCTGTATAAACACATTTGCGACTGGTTGCAGCATTGAGTTTTAATAAAACAAACGCTTTACTTGGTATTTATTTATTTATTTTTGTCGGAAGGTAGGGGAATGAATTTCTCTTCACTCACGACGAAATCGATGGATACATGTTCGTAATAAAACAAAGCTTTAATTTTGTCTTAATTTAACCCCACAAAAGACAAAATGTCCACTAAGATGCAAAGAGTTATTTTGCTAGAGAATATTAAAAAAAAGCTTTATTAAGGAGTGAGAAAATTTCCTGATGAAGTCATATTTGGACAGGAATTGTCGAGTCTTTATTCCCAAAACTCGATAAAGTCCAAAAGTGTCTCCGCGTCTCTGTTGATGACAAATTATTTTCATCCTGCAACTCCTCTCACATAGGCGGAATTTTGTTAGCCTCTGTCACTACTTCCTGGGAAAGTGCTCAAACGAACTACATGTTTTAGTTTCACCAGTCCTAACACGCACATCTAAGACCTGACATGCCATGCGCATTTTAGAGAACCACTCATATTCTCTCCTTATTCCTCTTGTGATAAGTAAGTTCCATTCGAACATTTTCTTCCCACGAATCACTGATCTGTAGAACCGACTACACAGTTGGTGGTTTCTGGATCACTTCAATTTTCACTATTTAAAGTCCAGAATTAATGGTTATCCCTATAAAATATGCCTCTTAGTCTATAACACCCTACCTCGAGTAGTTCTCGAGTCTTGTACTCATTGTGAAAAAAAGAACAAGAATTATTGTAACAGTAGATAAGTGTTGACATTGATTTTAAAAAATTTAAATCCAAAGTTACCTAGGAATCAGGAAGCCGGAAGAGAGTTTTACAAACGAGAAATGCGAGAGAAGGAATCGTTAACATAGAACTTTCGGTAGAATTTAGCCATTTGAACAGTAATATGATGGGACCTAGCTGCCAGTCTAGTATTGCGCTTAAATTCACAAATTCTATGTCCCGTAGTTCAATGTTCATGTGAATAATTATCATGAAAATATTTTGTGTCTAACATAACAACTATATCAACCAAGATGAAAACAATAGTTAGAAAAAATATCAAGATATTGAAAATTACTCATCTTAGAAATAAGAACTAAAATTATGAAAATATTAATAGGAAAGTTACAGGGAAGCGACGTTACTGTGGTGGGTAGATGACTGAAGGTTATTTTTTAAAAAAACTTTCACGGGAATATGCTGTATTTGAAATGTACAGCAGATAATTGTTTCTATTATTTTTTTTTACATGAGGAATGCATCACTTTGCGTACTGGTTACGGTATTGAGATTAATAGCTTACGACA
The DNA here is from genome assembly GCA_037127315.1 of Ascarosepion bandense. Classification (NCBI taxonomy): domain Eukaryota; kingdom Metazoa; phylum Mollusca; class Cephalopoda; order Sepiida; family Sepiidae; genus Ascarosepion; species Ascarosepion bandense. The sequence goes on from JBBBDQ010001927.1 coordinate 1,190,183, forward strand.
CTGAAAATTAACATTTCGATAATCATGAATTTATTTTGGGTTAAGATTCAAATAAATAGGAAATCAACGAATTATATTCGCGTTAAAACAAAATTTACTTTTGTTAAGAAAATCGATTATAATTAAAAAACGAAGCGTTTTTATTGTACAGTCGAGTATAGTAATTTATTCTATCAAGAAAAGGATGTGCATTGTGGTACGGTTCGGAACGAGAAATCAGGGAGCCGAGTTCGAATTCCAGTTGAGGTCATTGCATTTACTTACGCGCAAGTACCTTTGGAAAAGGCATTAATCCATATCTTCCTCCAGTTATTGGAGGTTGGGTTTTATAACCCTCTCTGGTAACCAGTCTACCGCAGAAAGTAATGGCAATCTACTGCGGGATAATCTTCAGCCAGGTAAGTCAGGTCTATTTTGAGACATGATCGCCCAAGCATGTATCACGTATGGCACTTAAATTGACTGATTGAATATAATAGTTGAAAACATGATTAAAGCTTCCACTGGACATAAAGTGGGGGATAAGATTTATATTGTTAGGAAGTAATAAACTGATCCCCCTCTAATTACTACTTAATAATATAATACATCTCTTCCCCCCTAGCTATGAGTCAAATAACAGTATAAATTGAGTGGCTGGCAACTAGTCTACCGGATAAAGCAATGGCAACCTACTGCGGGATAATCTTCTGCCCAGTCAGTCATGTCTCTTTCGAGATATGATCGCCAAAGCGTGTATCACGTATGGCACTTAACTGACTGACTGAATATAATAGTTGGAATAATGATTAAGGCTTCTACTCGTCATAAAGTGGGGGATCGGTTTTCTATTGTTATGTAGTAATAAACTGATCCCCTACTAATTACTACTTAATAATATAATACATCTCTTTTTTTCTCTAGCCATGAGTCAAATAACAGGACAGATTGTGTTCTATAGCGTTGGTCGGCAACCAGTCTACCGCAGAAAGCAATGGCAACCTACTGCGGGATAATCTTCTGCCCAGTCAGTCATGTCTCTTTCGAGATATGATCGCCAAAGCGTGTATCACGTATGGCACTTAACTGACTGACAATATAATTGTTGGAATAATGATTAAGGCTTCTACTGGTCATAAAGTGGGGGATCAGTTTATTACTTAATAACAATAGGAAACCGATCCCCCACTAATTACTACATAATAATATAATACATTTCTTTCCCCTCTAGCTATGAGTCAAATAGCAGGACAGATTGGGTTCTATAGCCTTGGTCGGCAACCAGTCTACTGCAGAAAGCAATGGCAACCTACTGCGGGATAATCTTCTGCCCAGTCAGTCATGTCTCTTTCGAGACATGATCGCTCAAACATTTTTCATGTATGCCACTTAACTGACAGACTGATCGTCTCAGCTGAACTGAGAATATATTCATTTTTTTTGTGTGAATGTGAATGTGAATGAACTTTAGCGCAAACGACAAAATCAGAGATTATGTATTCTAGGATTTTATTTATTTATTTATTTATTTTTTGAAAAGTAAAGTGAAATTAATGCGAACATGCAGCATTTGAAGTGTACAACACAGAATTGCTCCTTTTTTCAAAATTCAGTCAGTTAAGTGCCATACGTGATACACGATTGGGCGGTCATGTCTCGAAGGAGACACGATTGACTGGGCAGAAGATTATCCCGCAGGAGGTTGCCATTGCTTTCTGCGGTAGACTGGTTACCGACCAGGGCTAAAGAACCCAATCTATCCTATTATTTAATCCATAACTGGAGGGAATAGACGGTTTAATGTCTTTCCCAAGGGTATTTGCGTGTAAGTGAATGCAAGGAATTCAACTGGAATTGGAACTCAGCTCCCCGATTTCTCGTTCCGAGCCGATATCCACTGCGCCACAACGCACAAAAACCGTTAAGGCGAGAGGTTCTGATATTAAAATTTGACCGATGCCTAAACTAAAAATAAACATTTCCTAGGCTTTACATATATTTTGGAGTACAATGAAAAGTAGCATTTTGCAATGATTGCGAAGTCGATGAATTAACGTTCCTCTTAAAATTAAATTTATCTTTGATAAAAATAATTGAATGCCATTCAAAGACAAAGCATTTCAATTGTACAAAAGAGAATATCTTTTTGAGATTTGTTTATGTCAAAATATCAAATTGAGCCTGATTTTGGCATTGAAAATATACATGTTACTAGCAGTATAGCCCGGCGTTGCTCGGGTGTAATGAAAGCTTTAAAACTTATCCAGGGTCATGGAGCTCAGACTCTTTGGACGTTGGCACGAAAGACTAAAAAGCAATAGTTGTTTCCAGTTAAAGCGAAATCGCAGACTGAAAGAAAAATGAATGGATGTAAGTCAAATTTTGATTTCCTGGTATCGATATCAAATAAGTTGTTTTCGTCGTAAACTGAATTTTGAAGGTTAAATAAGTCCCCTGAGTAAATGGTATCATAGCTGACACTAAGAACTACAATTTCACCTACTTAGAACCAAACCTGAAGCAAAAACTAAAATAAAAGGGATGAAAAATGTACTGACATACAGGCAGATAAACAGACACACACAAATATCTTGTCTTTTATATATATATATATATATATATATATATATATATATATATATATATATTATCGATATTCCGCATTCTTGTAAGAACTGCAACCTTGAAACTTCTGAATATCGTTTCTTATGTCTTTGTCTATTAGTGTATCAAATTTGATTAAAATCGGACCACTCCTTCTATAACCCGATTTTTCGATTATCGATATTTATCGGGAGTACCTTGACACAAAACCTAGTTGCGAACACTCGCAGACGCTTATAGGTAGACACACACACACACACACACACACACACACACACACACACACACACACACATACACACAGAGATAAAGTTCCATTTATAAATAAGTTTAGATTGATTATACATCTATTTTGAACTTAAGAGCATTTCGACTGACTACGAAATAATATTCGTGCGGAGACTAGATTATAATTTCGAGATAAAAAACTGAATTTAATCTAAACATGCATCATTTAAAATGTTCAGGAAAATATACCTTTTGTAATTTTTTTATTTCATCTTTAACGACTGATTGCGCCATTGATTTTAAATTTTGTTCACACACTAAAATAAAATAATACTTATCTATTTACTAATCACATTACTCAACTTGGTTATTCTAATCAGTCAGCTAAGTGCCATATTGATACACGCTTGGATGATCATGTCTCGAAAGAGACATGACGACTGGGAATAAGATTGTACCCGCGGTAGGTTTCCATTACTATCTGCGGTAGACCGGTTGCTAAGCAACGGTATAGAACCTTAATTTGTCTGCTATTTAACCTATAGCTGGAAGGAAAAGAGACGGATTATCATATTTTTCAAAGGTATTTGTGCGTGAGTGAATGCAACGAATTCAACTGGAATTCGAACTCGGCTCAAATATTTCTCGTTATGAGCCGATATTGTGCAATTGTGAAACCGTTGAGAGGAAGGCCCCGAAACAGCGCACAATCTCTCCTGATGACCCCAATTGAAATATAAATTCAAAAGGATCAAAAGAAGTTCATTGAACACATATGCCGTAGAGAAGCTCGGTGGAAATGTTATTGGCATGAGAAGCATTTTATATTCAGCCCGCTTCAGGTGAGTGTCAATTACTTTCCAGTAATTTTCCTCGATATTCACTGCACCACAACGCACATCCTGATTATTTTATTCTAATATAAAACCCAATAAGTCCTGCTTTTTAACCTATAGCTGGAGTGAGAAATGACGGATTATTAACTTTTCCAAGGGTATTTGCGCGTAAGTGAATGCAATGAACTCAACTAGAATTCGAACTCAGCTCCCTGATTTCTTCTTCCGAGCCGATATCCACTGCGCCACAACGCACATCCGCATGTCTCACGGAAGGCGCTCAATTTATTCTCGTATTTAACAGTTTCTCTTCTCCTAACGCAATCAAACTTTGAACGCAATAATTTCTCACCTTTTCACCGGGGACGGGGTGAAGATAGAATACCTGGTTAGTTTCACGTGGAAGTCTGCAAACGTCCTCTTTGTGGCATGTTACTCGGGATCGGAATATCAGTAACGATAGCTTATCTTGCATTTTTGAGGTTTCTGTCCGATGACAATAATACGAAACACGTCCCGCCCGAAAACGAGAACACGGTTGAAGAAAATAGCAGATGACACTCTCAGAGACACATTCCAGTTCGGCATCTACGCTGACGACACCACCATTTACTCACTCCTTAAAAAAAAAATCTGCCAAGGCTGACAAATCAAACCTCGTTGCTAATCTTGAAAAGAACCTCTAATCTGAGGTTGAGCTTTCAAATTATGTTAAGGTTACTAAGGAATTCCAATTGTTCTTTACGGATATAAAATTAATACAGTAGATATTAAAAAAAAGTGAGTGTAAGATAAGGGACTGTTTTCTCACTGGACTTATTCAAACTTTATAATTAGGCGATTCTACCAGATTTAACAATTCTAACGGAATTAATGATTGACGGCCACAATCTTAACAACATAAGATCTTCAGATGACATAATGTCGATAGCAAACACGGAAAGAATACTAAAGAATTCCTACAGAACGTATTGAAAAAATGAGAGAAGAAAGGACTAAATTTCATCCGCAAGAATACATAATGCATCGATATTAGCGAAAGGATGAACCCTACATGCAAATTATAAATTGGAGACAGCAAAGTCAAATAAGCACACAAATTTAAATATATAGTTTTTTAACAGAGGTCAGAAAGTGGGACACTGGAATCTGAAGGCGTATTGGGTTAACTAAAGATGCATTTCAATAAATATGTAGAGTATTAAGAAACAGGAAGTAGTTATTAGAAACAAAATACTACTAAAATTTTACGTTTTATCTGTTCTCCTATATGGCGGTGATTTCACTCCAATCAAGGTAGATATGCCACTGGTGTGCAGGGTGTTACATTGAGTAGACAAAAACGTACAGATCTTGTCGAAGAAAAATAAGTGATGGATGGGAATCAAGTAGGTAAAAGATGGCAATTGACGTTGCATTTTAACTTGTTACTATCAGGGATGCAAGCAAATAGAAGGGACTTCCACTAACGAGAGGTGAGAGAAAAGACACTATTTTAGCGGTAAAGGGGTGGAACATTGAAGCTAATCAATTAACACGAGTAATTAAAAATCAATCTCCTTAACGATGAAGAAGAAACTTGAAGGTGAAGCTATGAGGAGATGGTTAATGTTTATTAATTCAGCCTTGTGTCATACATAACCAAACTCCCTACATCTAAGAAGATTTATTTCGTTATTATCAGAATTTTTGATCAGATTGGAATGTGTGGAATAGTTGAAGAATAAAATTATACAGTTTTCATGTTAACATATAAATTTATTAAATGAAAAGAATAACATGAATTCGTAGAAGTTAATATTCAATGAAAAACAAGTAATAAGTTAAGGGTATCAAGGGTTGTAGAAAAGTTCGTAGTAGTAATTTGTTGGAAAGAGTTTATGCGTACGTATTTATGTATGTATGAGCGTTTGTTTGGTAGGAATGTCTTTGAACGGAGAAGAAGAAGTAAAATGAATCAGCACACGAGAAGGAAGGAGAAAAAGAACAATGTGCGACGCGATCTTATGTCAGGCTCGACTTGAAGTTTTTCTCGTTACATTTTAGTTGTGTCTCTCTCTCGTTCGCTGCTTCCATCTAACTGACTGTCGCTGACGAATGAAACCTTTATAGTCATTTAGATTTTTCGCACTGGATCGCTAAATCCTTTTTGGTCTTGCAAATCGCTTCCATTGGTTAGAAAGTCAATTTAACATCAAATCGCAAACTCCGGTTTCGACTTTTTCTTTAAGCATATGGTCAATTCTTTTTTTCTATATGGCAAAACCAGGATTTCACACGTGAATTTTTGTAACGCGAAGAAGGTTGCTTTTAATTTCTTAATTTCCTATCTACCACAAAGGAGTCAAGCATTCTCATTCATTAGATTCTGTTAGTCCACATCTTAACCCCAAAAAATATATATCCTTATCGAAAGGTTAATGTTCAGTGTCGAAACCAATTAAAACGTAATGTCACAACGTGTCTCAAAATGATGCTTGCTTCATTTAAAAGAAAACAACACTTTTTTGTTTTACATTTCAAGCACAGTGAAATTCGCGTTAATTTGTTTTTAAATTATCTTCAGTTACCTACTAACCCCCGCAATGTCGCCTCCCTGTGACTTTTCTAAAAATATTTTCATAGTAATTGCTCAGATGAATGTTTCTCTATGGGACCTAGAAGTTATGAATTTATGCGCAGTACTCAACTGGCAGTTAGGTCTCATCATTTCAGTGTTGACACAGCTAAATGTTATTATAAGCTCTATGCTAGCAGCTTCTTCATTCATATTTCTTGTTAGTAGAACTCTCCCCCGGCTTCCTGATTCCCAGTCAACTTTGATTTTTAAAAATTTAAATGCAATGTCAACACTTATCTACTGTCATCTTAATTATTGCATTTTTTTCACAGTGAGTACAAGGCTCGAGAACCACTCAGTGTAGTGTGTTACAGAGTGAGAGGCATAGTTCAGGCGGATAATTGTTAACTCTTTACTTCAAAAGACTAAAATTGAATTCATCGTGAAAGACACCATCCTAGGTGTCGGTTCTGCAGAGCAGTGATTCGTGAGAAGAAAATGTTCGAATGGAACTTACTATATCACCCGAGAAATGAAGAATAATAATATGGGTGATTCGCTAAAATGCGCGTGGCATGTCAGGTTTTAGCAGTGTGTTTTAGGACTGGTTTAACTAAAAAATGTTGTTCGTTTGAGCACTTTCCCTAAAAGTAGGGACAAAGTCTTCCGACATGATGAAAATAATTTGTCACCCACAGGGACGCGGAGACTCTTTTGGACGTTCTCGGGTGTTGGTAATAAAGACCCGACAATTTCTACCCAAATATGATTTCAGCAGGAATTATTCTCACTCCTTGATAAAGTTTTTCTTTTAATATTGTCTCGCACAGTAATTTTTTGCATCTTAGTAGATATTTTGTCTTTTGTGGGGTTAAATTAATATAAATTAAAAGCTTTACTTTATCACGAACATGTATCCGTCGATTTCATCGTGAGTGGAGAGAAATTCCTTCCCCTACCTTACGACAAAAATAAATGAATAAATACCAAGTAAAGCGTTTGTTTTATTAAAGCACAATGCTACAACCAGTCTCAAATGTGTTTCTATAGAACGATGCTGAGAACACCAAAAACCCATGATGTTACTAAAGACGAAATTTTAGAGAAAATGAAAACAAAAAGAAAATTTGTAATTAACATCATGGAGAAATAGTGGAAAATTCTAGGTTACGTAATGAGGGAAGAGGGTTTAGGAAATCTGATGCCCACAAGACAAATGAGACAGAGACAAAAACGCAGAAACTACTAAGTGAGCTTGTGTGAATGAATCCCGGGAAAGTTTTAGGCGAAATTACAAAAAGACAAAATTATTATAGGCTACGAAGGACAGAAAACTGCGGAGGGCCATGATTATCTAGATCCTGAAAAAACACTGCTATTTCAGATAAGAGATTAAGACATTGAGCGTAGATTGTTCTAATATAAATAAAATCGGTCTTTATTGTTGATATGATTTCCTTATTTCTTCATCAATTTCTTTTTCCTTTCATCTTTTCCTACCAAACCAGTTTTTTCTTCTCATCTTTTATTCTGTAAGGTTAAGAAAAATGTCCCCACCGTTTTTTTTTTTTTTTTTTTTTTTTTTACATCGTATGTGTCTTCAACGAGATCATTGATACAAAAGAAAATATCAGTTCGTTACTAGCCGGGAAAGCGGTGTGAGTTAGTGCAATGTTTTTGACCAAAGTATGAGCGTTAGTCACAGATCGAGAAGAGGTGAGAAAACAGGACAGTGTCGAAGCAGTTTGTTCAGGGTTGCCTGCTTTGTGGTTTTATGGCGTGTTTTTCAGTTGCCATATATAAAGTCTCTGAATATGTCAAGCATTTTTAGATAAGGCTCTGCGTTACTGGGAGTGTCAGGATTAGTGAAAAACTACAGCGAAAATGTAGGTGAGCTTCACAAACGCTCCCAGGTTTCAGACTTTATATGTACCGCATAGGTAGGCGTATAAGTTGGTACCCTACCCACTGTTGGTAGTCAACAAACACAAATGAGTTGACAGCCTGTTTCCCGTTTCTTTCTCGGTATTACAACGTATCCATATTTGATCGAGTGCTCGCCAGTAACGAAAAGTGGGACCTGTATGACACTTCTAAGCGTGTAAAACACTGGTTGTCACCACAGGACACTTTGCCTCACACCACAATATCATTTCTACACTAATGCAAGAATATCTCCTGTAACTGCTGGACTAGTTGATAAGTGATGCACTATGGACTTCTACTAACGGTTGAAACCATCTCTCCGTGGGCAACAGGCACCGAAGTAGAGGTTTGCAGCATTAGTTAATCGGAAATGTGTACTTGTCGGCCATAACAATGCCATATATTATGTAATGCTGATTTCCAGGGGTACTATGCGACGACTTGACATGGAGACATTGTGCCATTCCTCTTACTCCCTGGATCATGCGCCAAGGATTTACGCATGTCTGGACAACCACGTTTGTGGGAAATCCTTAGCAAAAGATGAAGACTTGCTTCAGACATTTACAGACATCTTTGCATCGAAAACACCTAATTTTACAACTTAGCGTAACTAGAGGCACGTTAGTAAAAGTTTCTGGACGTCGATGAGGATTATCTTGAGGACTAACGGTATGTTAAATTTGCTGTCTAACCTTGTTTTTTTTTCTTATAAATCGAAAATGACAAGGACTTCTTAGTTATTTGTAAGGCAGATAAAGAGGCTTGAATGTGTGCAACAGCCACTGAAGGAGAATCATGTGCTATTCAGCCATGACAATGACAGGCCTCATATGGTGCGGGTGGCAATGGATACCAAATGTACCTTGGCTAATACACACTGTGGCATCGTGCAAACTGAGCGTCGTGAAACTGGGGGCACGTTAAAAAAGATTCTGTTTTCCGATAGAGATTATTTTGAGGACTAACGGTACGCCATATTTGCTGTATGCCTTTCTCTTCTAATAAATCAAAAATGGTAAAGAAATTTTTGGTTAATCTGTATAATTCCGCCATCTTCCTGACTTCCTTAGTTCTTCAATTTCTGATTCTTCACGTTCTTTTCTCACTTTGTTTTCCTTAGTTTAATTTCCGTTTTATTAAAATTCGCCACAGAAGCTTGCTTTTGTCACCCGTTGAGTGATATCCGCAGAAAACCTGATAAATGATGCCTAGCAGAAATGTCTTGACTGGCAATAGGACGGATTTCTCCCTAAACGAAGACAACTTCGAATTGTCTTGAAAGTGAATCAAAATCTACTTTCTGGGGAATATCAACTTCTTGTTCCCGGATGGCAGATTTTACATGAGTATTTCTCTTGAATATCGCACAATAAAAGTTATTTCGCGTTCTTTCTTTGTGTCGCTTCCCTCCTGGCTTACGGCCATATCAGATTGAAATACCGATACTCATACGGTCACCGAAGTTAAGCAAAGTTGATCATGTTCAGTACCTAGGTTGGTGACTGCTCGCTAATCAAAATCAACTTTTTTAATTCGTGCATTCACTTTTTATTTAGTTCTGCTGTCATTTCTTCGCCAAACAAAAGCGTCGCTGGATTCTGTTCAGTGCGTGGTTTCTTGTCAGTTTTCAATTAGCAATAAAAGTTCGACGGACAAGACGCTGAGTTCGCTATCTTGACAGAACAGTCTTCCGTCTCGAAAGAAAACGGACTCGGCAGACCAAACAAACATATGACCGTCGTGTTACGACCTTTATTTAATTGGAAAGTGATTTCAATTATCAGGGTTAAGACTGATTAATGTTCGTAAATGAGGTGCTGAAGCGCTTTTCTAAAGGATTGCAGAGGTTATTGAAGCCATCGGCTGTAAGAACGAGAATCCGAATTTCAATGTCTGGATTTCATATGGCATAATTGAAAACATTCACGAGAAGAAATATACATGTTAGCACTATCCTGTCAGTAACGTTTGTATTGATTTTTAGACCACGGCTTTCGAACTACATAATTTCATGTCACCTCTTCAAATAGAGAAAGCGTCTTTTAATAAGTAATGAACATCAGAGGTTGTTCATGGCCATTATTGAAAGAAAGGAATTGATGTATTCCACTGAAGACAATTTTCAGAATTATCCACCGAAATCAAGAAATATACGCTCATCGGGTTAATTATTAGACAAGTATTGATCTGAAATTTTGTATAATGTACAATACTTGTATCGTTATTGAAAAGTTCTCAGGTTTGTGGAAGTGGGTCAGGCTGAGATATCGTAATCGCTTCCTTGTATGGGATTTAATAGAGTAACAGTTAATTAAATGCATTAAAGTACTGAACCTTTTACGAGATAACTGTATAGCAGTGAATGCTTGACAAACTTCTCAAAGATGAAGAAGAGACTTGAAGCAACAACAATGTGCTTCTACAGAAAGATGATGAGGATACTATGTGTTGTGGAGTAGTTTTCGCACTGAAGGTTATAATCGTACTATGTCTGTTGCCAATCGACTTAACGCACCCAAAATTTTAGGAACTTGCTAATCGTCCACTGAAAGCTGACTCCTTAGTATTCGGCTAACTGCCGACTAATATCAACTGCTTAGTAGTTCTACTGAACTATAATAGAACTCTAAAGACCTTCTATGAACTTCTCAAGAACATCTCCCGATAAGTTCCTGTTAATCTTACTAATATAGAAGGGAGAGTCGATTATCTGAGGAATAGGTGTGTTTCCCCATAACACTATGAACCAAACAAGTGATCAAAGACGAAATTTTAAAGAAAACAGAAACAAAAAGTAAACATGATTAACATAAGGCAGAGACAGTTGAAGTTTCTGGTGGACATAATGAGAAATGGGGGGCTTGGAAAATCTGATACTCACAAGACATTGAAGGCAGAAGAGAGGAAAATAGAAACAAAAAATGAAAATTATAATTAGCATCAGAAAAAGACAGTTGAGGTTTCTAGGGCATATAATGAAGAAAGGGCTAGGAAAATCTGATACACACGGGGCAGATTGAAGACAAGAGTGACAGAAGCAAAATGGCGCATAAATTCTTAGTGATCTTGAGTTAATGGATGGTGGAACAGGGATTATGAGAAATAACAGAATGACATTTTATAAGGTGATAAAAAGTTCAGGAAGCTAAGGAAAGCCATAGCCGCATACGTACTGAGGAGACATGGGACATAAGAAATGAAGGAAAAAGATTATGTTAAAAATAAACATGTATTTCATATTTAAATAAGGACTTATTCGTGCAGCCACACACAAATATGTATAAAACGATTTGTTTAAACATTATTTTTTATCGATACTCATATTTAAGAAGATATTCTGTTTTTAATTAAACAGTATTATATATTTATATCTACTGGTGATGAATTTTTATTACGAAAATGTGTGTCATTCGAAATATATATATATTTCTAAATATATATTGTTAAATATGAAAGACAATGAATGTCTATTATGTTTAATCATGAGCCATTCTAAACATCGTATTTTTGCTTTAATTTCAGGTGAAAATAAAGACAAAAATTCTCCAACATTTGGACAATTTTTTATTAAGTTGTTTCTAAGCTTTCGGCTCACAAGGGCCATCTTCAGAGAAGCTACAGGATGTTAACATAAAAAAAAAAACCATCGCATTTTAGTAGCTAGTATGTTTACCAGCCTGACTATTTTTGAGAAATTTTGTCTCGAAAAGATTTGTCATTCGGCATGATTCGAACTTGAGAAGCCTAACAACACAGGGGAAGCCGTCAATTGATCTGATGCGACTTAAACCATTGGGATAATTTATTAAAAGTATAATTCCACATAATAATTACATTTACTAGTTATTTAATTGTTATGTGAACTGTTCAAAGTGTACTATTCAAAGTGCCATCCAAAATTTTTCAAGAGACATTTCAATTTTGTGGCTGCATGATACATTAACACTTAAATATTTAATTCTTTAAGTTATTATATATATATATATATATTTGTGTGTGTATGTATTTGTGTGTGTGTGTGTGACTTGTAAATTGTCGCCAATTTTACAATTTTCATTTCCGCGTTTGCGCGTTGTTTCTTTATGTAGTAGGGTCAGTTGGGGCCCGTCTGTGAGAAAAAAGCACAATAACGCAATTTACTTCGCCATAAATCTAGAAATTGCATGCTTCAAAGCTTCGCGTTCGCACCAGAAAACCCAATACCAACATGTCGGAATATTCGAATATCAACTTGAGAACAATTTAGAGGATCCTGAAAGTGTTGGATGATATATCCAGTCAGCTTTATGGCGTTTTGAGTGGCCACTAGTGATGGCAATTTTATGCCTCCATTCATCCTCCCGTAGGACCCCAGACTCAACAAGTACAAGTGCCTTAAGGTGATTCTGCTGCCTGGGTGAAGCGGGTGGCTTTTGAAGACCGTAAGTCTGACAAGGATGTGTGTTGTGATACAATGAACGAGAATAATCTTTTGACCAATCATGTCTCGAAAGAGACATGATCGCCCAAAGCGTGTATCACGTATGGAACTTGACTGACTGACTGAATATAATAGTTGAAAACATGATTAAGGCTTCTACTGGGCATAAAGTGGGAGCTCAGTTTTATATTGTTTTGAAGTAATAAACCGATCCCCCACTAATTACTACTTAATAATATAATACATCTCTTCCCCCTCTTGCTATGAATCAAATAACAGGAGAGGTTGGGTATTATAGCTTGGCTGGCAACCATTCTACCGCAGAAAGCAATGGCAACTTATTGCGGGATAATCTTCTGCCCAGTCAGTCATGTCTCGACAGAGACATGATCGCCCAAAGCGTGTATCACATATGTCACTTAACTGACTGACTGACTGACTGACTGAATATAATAGTTAAAAACATTGTTAAGGCTTCTATTGGGCATAAAGTAGGGGATCAGTTTTATATTGTTTTGAAGTAATAAACTGATCCCCAACTAATTACTACTTAATAATATAATACATCTCTCCCCACTCTTGCTATGAATCAAATAGCAGGATAGATTGGGTACTCTAGCTTGGTTGGCAACCAGTCTACCGCAGAAAGCAATGGCATCTTACTGCGGGATAATCTTCTGCCCAGTCAGTCATGTCTTTTTCAAGATATGATCGCCCAAAGCGTGTATCACATATGTCACTTAACTGACTGACTGATGTCTGATACCAGAATTCTGCATCAGGCCACCCAAGCAAGATAATCACTCACGGTTGTTAGACAATTTCTGCGACCACATCACTCTTTACATCTGGCTACCTAACTTTCCAGACTGCAAACCCCTTGGTTATTATGTGTGGGGTGTAGTTGAGTGAGGGACTAACAAAACTCCTAATACCAGAGATGAAGGATCATGGCAACATTCATCAATTTAAACAAGGAGATTGTTCAGAAGTGTTGCAGAAGATTCCGATACTGTCTGAAGGCCATTGTTGAAGTCAATAGCAATTTTATTGAAATGATTTATTCTTTGTATCTCAAGGTATTTTTTGTAATTTTTGTAAATATATCTGTCAAAATGAGATGTCACTGTTATTTTAATTATTGCGGAGTTTAGACCAAAATTTATCTATTTCGTTCTAAACCCTCGCGGGTATGTGTGTTTGAGTGTAAATGTAAGTAAATCTAACCTAAAAGAACATTTTAATTCTTAATTTGCTTCTTTTCAATATAGAAATAAGAGGCGTATAATTATTTTGTGTTAAACTTTATTTACTGTCTCTATTTCATTGATATTTCATAATATATAATATATATTTCATAATAATTTCACGGCTTCTGCTCCGATGAACTTAGCTCACTGGTGCTCCCTACATACAGATTTACTCGAGCCACAAAATTAGCAACTAGGTTCCACCTTTTTACTCTGAATCTTATAAATTTTAAACGCAAATTCTGCTCCATCAGCTTATTTCCTCGCACTTCTCACATGCTGAACTCCCTTCCATTTACTTGCTTTCCCGACAGATACAATATCCAAGAATTTACATGTAAAGTCAATAGTCATCTACTATCTCACTAACCTGCATCCTCTCTCTCATGCTCCTTTCTCCATCCACTCCACTCTCATCAGTATTCTCATCCTTCTCTTACTCACTTCTTGAAACCCCCTATAACCTGTCATTCTTTCTCATAACTTTCCTCGTATGAAACCCCCTGCAAAAGAGTGGCAATAAAATGCTTTGCTTGAGGCGATATGATGATAAAATATATATATGCATATTATATTGCCCACGTTAAGTAACCATTTTTTTAATAAAGAATCAGGCTATTGTGGTGGAATTATCTCACCAATTTCCAATATATACCAATAAATATTTAAGCATATTGGTAAATTCGCTTTTTGTTGATTTATTGATTTTCTTTAGCGGCATATTAACACCTCTATGAATTCTTTAATGCCTAAATCTAAATATTTCGAATGAAATTTCATGGCTTCAGCTGAATATATTTTGTAGAACATTTTAATCTCTGAGTAAAGGCATTGTTTTTAGAGATATACTTTATAGATAATAAAATATATTGTTGGTAATTTTAATATAAAAATGTATTTTTATATTTTTTAGTGTTACATTGATTGTTATTTTTCTATGAAAATGAATTGTTTATCTAAACTTATTTATAAATGGAACATTGTCTGTGTGTGTATGTGTGTGTCCGTTACTATAAACTCCGAAACGGCTGAACCGATTATCTTGAAAATTTACATAGATGTTCTATAAGCGTATGCAAGTGTTCTCAGCTAGGTTTTACGGTACCCCCGATAAATATCGGAAATCGATAATCGAAAAGATCCGGTTATAGAAGGAGTGGTCCGATTTTAATAAAATTTGATACACTTATAGACAAAGACATCAGAAACGTTATTCAGATCTTTCAAGGTTGCAGTTCATACAATGGTGCAGAAAATCGATAATATATATATATATAAAAGGCAAGATGTTTTTGTATGTATCTGTTTATCTGCCTGTATGTCTGTATATTTTTCAGTGATTCTATTTTAGTTTTTTCCTCGGGTCTGGCTCTAACTAGGTATAATTGTAGTTCTTAGTCTCAGCCATGATACCATTTACTCAAAGGACTTATTTAGCCTTCAAAATTCAGTTTACGACAAAAAAACGTATTTGATATCGATACCAGGAAATCAAGATTTGACTTAGATTCATTCATTTTTCTTTCAGTCTACGGTTTTGCTTTAACTGGAAACAACTATTGCTTTTTAGTCTTTCGGACCAACGTCCAAAGAGTCTGAGCTCCAGGACCATGGATAAGTTTTAAAGCTTTCATTACACCCGAACAACTTCGGGGTATACTGATAGTTTTATTATAAAAATGTACTGAATTTTATTTTTATTTTTGTTGTGTAGGTTCACTATTTGCCTATAACTTTGACCCTAACTGGTACTATCATCTAGAATCAACTGAGACCTTGGAACAACAGCAATTGATTTGTGGCTTTAGGCCCTTTAA
This sequence comes from Ascarosepion bandense, assembly GCA_037127315.1. Lineage (NCBI taxonomy): Eukaryota > Metazoa > Mollusca > Cephalopoda > Sepiida > Sepiidae > Ascarosepion > Ascarosepion bandense. The sequence continues at coordinate 1,205,806 of JBBBDQ010001927.1, forward strand.
AACTTCCCATCTTCCGATCTTGCTGCTGTACGTACTTTCTGGTCATACCTAGGAAAAAGTAAATGTATTGCCTTAAGATGAAAGAGACATTTATTTAATTCAAAGTTAACTTTTCGGCATAATCTTCTCCGTTATCAGTGCAGTTTTTTCTATTATCACATAGTCTAGTGACCAAATAAATTCTTGAACTGCCCATCTCCCCTCAAATTAGTGTACTAATATCTGTTCATTAAAATATAGAAAAATATTGAAATTGAGCAAAGAGTCTCATTACAAACATTTCAGAGGGCCCGTCTAGAGATAACATTATACAGCGGATATTTAAGACCAACAATCATCTTGTATAACGCTCTTACTTCTAGTGATTCTGGGGGAATAATCTCTGAATGGATGCTAATGATCCTTTTTTTTGTTCTTTAACGTCTTGATATTCAGTAGAAAGTAATTTTTATTTCTTTCTTTCAGCAGGTAACAACTGCTTACTTTTTTAAATAACAAGACTAAAATAAACTAATTAGATTTCGAACTATTAAATTACATCGAAAAATGAAAGGTCGTCGAACTGTAGGAAATTGTATTAATCAGGTTTCGCTAATTTTGTTGAGAATTAACGCACTTGAAAGGCTTATCAGAAAGGATTTCTCTTAATTCAGTTCAAAATTTGAATTTAACAGAAAATAGAAAAATATCTCAACATTTCGGACTTTTTTAATGAAAGAAAACACAAAAATGCAAATAAAATGGAAAATTTAATTAAAATTTAACAAAAAAAAAACCCTAAAAAATACCTTAATTCTACATAAAAAAAAAGCAAAGACAAAATTAAAATTTTCTTATAGGTTGGATTTACTTACATCCACACTCAAACATACATATCTGCGAGGAGTTAGAACGTTTGCTTTTTGATCATGAAACCCGGGGTTCGAATCACAGCATGGTTAATTTGTTAAGAAGTTTACTTGTTTATGTTATAGGTAGTGAAGAGTCGATCATAGCGTGGGAAACTTTGGAAAGTGCCTGAAAACCATACCACACGTTGACCAAAGCCTTGTGAGTGAAAATGGGTAGACGGCTTCCTTTGAGAAACCGTCGATGGTTGTGCCAACTCGAAATCACAAGTCATCGTGAACGAGGGTTTGAGCGTCCTGGCCTCATTTAAATTGTTGTTCACCACGGATAACGCTCTTTCAGCCACAAACTGTAACTAAGGTCCGCTAAGCATAGTTACAGTATAAACCACAGATAGGTGTTTCATAAACATAAGTGTAAGTGGGCAAGCGTATGCAATGGGGATCAACAAGCCGCCTTTGTGAACGGCTATCTTCGATCACGAGTGGGCAGCCATTTTATATATATATATATATATATATATATATATATATATATATATATATATATCAGCATGCGCCTTAGATATAGAAGAATTCAAACGACTATCCTGTACATACAGTGGTAGAATAACTCTCTAATAGAGCTCTAAATACATATGTATATAAATACATATAGAGCAAATATAAGAAAAATTAAGGCATACACGTTACTTCATGGTAAATCGAAAGACTAAGCCTATTTCAGGCACACCATCATCAGCTTCCGTCTTTATTGTACAAAGGATTTTAAAATCCTTTCTACAATAAAGACAGAAGCTGATGATGGTTCTCTTGAAATAGGGTTATTCTTCCGATTTACCATGAAATAACGTGTCTGCCTTAATCTTTCTTATATATATATATATATATATATATATATATATATATATATATGATAACATTGTGCATGAAACTCGGAGTTGTGCTACCGGTGTCGGAAAATATTTGTGTCATTTGGCAGGATTCGAACCTTCGATCCGTAACAACATAGGAGAAACCACAAATTCTTGTTACGGGTCGCAGGTTCGAAACCTGCCGAATGACACAGATATTCGTATCATAATTTGCCATAAAAAACCAGGCTGGTAGAAATAAATTCATATCTACTCAAATACGAGTATCGATTAGAAATAACTTAACGCATATATATATATATATATATATATATATATATATATATATATATATATATTGCGTTAATTTATATCTATATATATCTCTATATATATATCTGTAAATCTATATATATATATATATATATATATATATATATATATATATCTGTAAATTCAGATAAAACATAGTGGGGAATAGCCTGTAAATCTAAATCCACAGGCACTCCTTCACCAACCCTAGCTTAAGATACCAAACAGCCCTTTCTAAAAAATACTAGCAATTCAAAGAAAGTAACTTAAAATCCACAGATAAATATGGAAATTTGTTGGCAAGGCTAGGACACCTAATAGCTTAAGAGATAGGTGTAATCTATGTTTGACAAAAAAAACAAAAAAAAACAAATACAAATTTTAAAATTTTAAGACCAAACAAACGAAGGGAGATCATAAGTATAAATTACAATAATTATCGTATTCTTCCAATTAGTCCCAATAAACTTTTTTTAAAAATTTGGCCAAGCTGTTGATGACTGTGCCTCTGAGATTTCGTCCTTGGTGAAAGCTGGCATTGATGCCTTCATACCTACCAGGAAGTTTTGTCTCAAACCTCATTCCTCCCCTTGGTTCTTTCCTGCCTGTTCGACCGCCATTGCCCACAGGAATCACTAATTTCGACTACTTCGCGACAGTCATCAGACCCCAACAGGTGCCTATTCATGTCTGCTCGTAATGACTGCAAGAGAATCCTGAATGACGCCAAGCGGTTGTTTTCTGAGAGAATGAGGCAAGTTCGACTCCTAAGACTATTATGCAAACAGGTGCTGAACAATAGCAAATCCTCTATCCCTCCTTTAATCAATGAATTTGAGGTCCTCGCATCATCAGCAGACAAGGCTGAGTGCTTTGCTCACAGATTCTCACCCAACTCCAAATTTGACTCATCTGGAGTACACTCACTCGACTTCTCTATTAGAACTGATGCTAAACTCTACGATATAAACATTACCCCGACAGTAGTATCCCGTGTAATATCAAAACTTATCCCCCACAAGGCAAGCGGTGGTGATGAAATCCCGGTGATTGTCCTTAAGAAATGTGCCCCTGAACTCTCTTCTGTTCTCTCTAAACTCTATGACTACTGCCTCTCTGCTTCCTGTTTTCCTGCATGCTGGAAGTCCTCTTCTGTCATTCATGTATTTAAGAACTGTAGTGAACCTCGGACCCATCCAACTATCGACCTATCAACCTTCTACTATTTTTCGGGAAGGTGTTCGAGGCCATTATTAAAGATGAAATAGTTTAGCATCTTACTGCCCATAAACTCTTCTCCGACAGGCAGTATGGCTTCCGCTTTGCCAGCCATTACGGAGTACAGGTTGCAGGCCCTCGTGGAGTCCGGCGAGGCTCGTGCTGTTGCTCTGGACATCTCTAAGCCTTTTGACAGGGTTTGGACCGCTGGCCTTCTATGCAAGTTATGCGGTTACGGTATTACCGGACGATTGCATGATCTAATCCAATCTTTCCAACATAATTGTATAATGGAGGTCGTTCTGAATGGGCATGCCTCCGCGCCCTACTGTACAAACGCTGGTGCCCCTCAGGGCTCTATTCTAGGCCCGACGCTCTTCCTTATTTACATAAACGACCTCCCAGACGAGATCAAGAACCAGGTAGCCATCTACGCAGATGACACCACAATTTACTCTTGCATCAGAAAGAATCCCGGCGTGACGGACAAACATAATCTCGCTGCTGATCTTGAAAGAGATCTACACTCTGTGGTGAATTGGGGCAAGAAGTGGCTTGTCAATTTCAATGCGTCTAAGACCAAACTGCTGTCTGTCAATCAACCTCTCCTGCCTCCCATAAGCATGGACCAAGCGAGTCTCCTCGAGAGCAATACATTGCACCACCTCAGTCTTACCCTCTCTTCTGATCTCAAGTAGAACCATTACACTGAGTCAATAGCGAAATCCACTGCTAGAAAGGTTGGGTCACTGTGTCGAGTCAGCATGTTTTTCTCACTTGAAACCATCCTGCATATATACAAATCAACCATTCGTCCGTGCATGGAGTACTGCTGCCATATATGGTCACGTGCCCCCGCTGTTCATCTCCGTATTTTTGACAGGCTCCAAAGGAGAATCAGTAATGTGATAGGTACCGACTAGGCGGCCCGACTTCAGCCACTTTCCCACCGACGAGATGTGGCTTCCCTTTGTCTGTTCTATAAATACTTCCATGGTTTCTGCTCCAACGAACTTAAGTCACTGGTGCCTCCGCAACAGGTGTTTACTCGTGCAAACAGAATGGCAACTGGGTCTCACCCATTCGCAGTTAGATCAACCAAATGCAGACGACAATTATACTTCTGCAGCTTCTTTCCTCGCACTTGTCACCTGTGGAACTCGCTTCCTTATTCTTGCTTTCCTCCAGGAAATTAAATGCAAGGTGAGTATTCATCTCTTAACCACTTGACTATAGTTCTTTCTACACCCCCCTGTATATCCTTTCCTTTCTCTGCACCTTTGCAACTGTCATCACACCTGTATTCCCATCCTTCTCTTGCTCCTTTCTAACTGGTTCGTCCTTCTCTTCACTCTCCTCTTTTTTACTTTTATATAACCCCCTGCACATCATTGACGTTACCGCCTTGCACGTGGTGATAAAATAAAAAAAATAATAAATAAAACAGCAGTTACATCTCCATCACCCACCACTACTAAATCAAGAGTCAAGCTACTTAACTTCCACTACCAAAGAGAAAATTACTACTAAATTATTTCCCCTAGCCTAACCCAAATAAAATCAGTACGTCCTAACCCCTCCTTTTACCTAAACTAACCTCTGGGTTTAGAATTTTTCCTCATTCTCTGTTTATAAGGGGTCGAAGAATGCATGCCTTAAAATGACATGTTGAAAATGGTTATTTCCCCATTAAGTTTTATCTGAATTTACAGAAAAATAAATAAATAAATATCCGCTCTCTAAATTGAATTGGTTTGCATTGTGATCTCTAATGGATCAGTTTTAAATAATTGTAACGATATTATGTGGATCCTATACCAATCTTATACCGGATTTTACCAACCTTCCTGGATTTTTACCGCCGTATATATATATATATATATATATATATATATATATATATATATATATATATAAGTAAGCGGATACAATTTTGGAGCTATATATATGGAGTCTGATATATCGTTATTCTTGGAATTTTGATCTGAAAACTTCATTGCTTCTCGATATCGTAACAAAGTTTATGTGAACTACTGAATTAATGATTTACATATGTAAGGAAACTATATATATATATATATTAGTCATCCACATACAAGCCTGTTTCGCTGTATCACAATTCATCAGTGTGGCTAGATGCATCCACTTGCTTCTGGTCGGGATCGAAACTCAACCGATTTGGTGTCAGTCGGAGTCGCTACTCCCTAAGCCATCGACGCATGGAATCAGAGATGTGAAATTTTAACGTGTTGTGTATAAGCTGTATATACACACACCAGTCACCGAGAGAACTCAATTCATTTCTGAAGAGTCACGCATATAGCAGTAGTGGAAACTGTTTTTAAAATTTTCTTCTCCAGAGAGCTCAATCGTAATGAGAGCATAATATATTAGTCACACACACACACACACACACACACACACACACACACACACACACACACACACACATATATATATATACATATATATATATAATTATATTGTAAAACAGTAAATACTTTCGACATCATTAGGCTCCAAACTTATCGATACGCCTACGTCTAAGTCAAGCTAACATATGATAAATATAGTGACACAATACGCAATAATCAACTTTTATTTTCAGAAAGAAAAAGAAAAGACCTTTCTTTTAAATTCCAATCTTATGACGTTTCATATTCGAAAAATTCATCAACCTTCTTTGATTCCACATCATCGGTAGCATTGGTTCGATTTTATTTCTTTCTCAGCGGAATAGATCAAAGAGTCATAGAACCGTTGAAATATGTGGCATTCGCAGATTCGCCCTCATGTTTCTTTGATTTTATCATGCAGCTAAGTGTATCGATTCTCGAAAGTTTTTTTAAGACTTACAGAACGTATCGATCAAATTCTTTAAAGAAGAAAATTCGATTTACTGTATTTTTTTCTAATAAGCAGCTTGCCCAGAAAAGAAATGTCTTCCAGAGGAAAGACCTCTCCTACGAGGAAAAAATGTTTAATAATCACACGCCTTTGAATAAACGTCCCCATAAAAGAGAAATTCTGAGTTCGTGACTGTAAACAAGCACTATTTTCTAAATGAGCATGAGAATTTCTTATCTGAAATGAGAGTAGATTTTATATATATTTTATATTATTATATAACTGATAACAGTATTTGTAAATATTGATTCAGTATCTATTCCAGATAGTTCATATCTATCTATCTATCTATCTATCTATCTATCTATCTATCTATCTATCTATCTATCTATCTATCTCATTCAGTTCATATCTATCTATCTATCTATCTATCTATCTATCTATCTATCTATCTATCTATCTCATTCTGTTCATATCTATCTATCTATCTATTTATCTATCTATCTATCTATCTATCTATCTCATTCTGTTCATATCTATCTATCTATCTATCTATCTATCTATCTATCTCATTCATTCATATCATATCTATCTATCTATCTATCTATCTATCTATCTCATTCTGTACATATCTATCTATCTATCTATCTATCTATCTATCTCATTCTGTTCATATCTATCTATCTATCTATCTATCTATCTATCTATCTATCTATCTATCTTATTCTGTTCATATCTATCTATTTATCTGTCTATCTATCTATTTAATTGTTAATATTTTCTAACTTCACTTTTGCTTAAAAATGATTTTTTCGATAAAATTTGTAAACTCTATCTATCTATCTGTCTGTCTCATTCTGTTCATATCTATCTATCTATCTATCTATCTATCTCATTCTGTTCCTATCTATCTATCTATCTATCTATCTATCTATCTCATTCTGTTCATATCTATCTATCTATCTATCTATCTATCTATCTATCTATCTATCTATCTATCTATCTCATTTTGTTAATATCTATCGATCTATCTATCTATCTATCTATCTATCTTATTCTGTTCATATATATCTATCTGTCTATCTATCTATTTAATTGTTAATATTTTCTAACTTCACTTTTGCTTAAAAATGATTTTTTCGATAAAATTTGTAAAATCTATCTATCTATCTATCTATCTATCTATCTATCTATCTCATTCTGTTCATATCTATCTATCTATCTATCTATCTATCTATCTATCTATCTATTTATCTTATTCTGTTCATATCTATCTATCTATCTATCTTATTCCGTTCATATCGATCTATCTATCTATTTCATTGTTCATTTTTTCTATCTTCTTCACTTTTGTTTAAAAATGAGTATTTCGATAAATTTTGTAAAATATAAAATTATGACAAACCATATACCAAATTTACTACACACTTACACACACGCATATATATATATATTCAATTTCTCTTTATACTGTTCATTCTCCTTCCCTTCCCTTTCTTTTCTTTTTCATTCTCTACTTTCCATTTATCAATTGTCTATATTTTTCTTTTTCTTTCTCTCTTTGGTTTTTTTTTTTTAATGAGCGAGTAATTGTTTTTGTAGACTACCGTTATAAATATCTATTCTTGATATGAACACATGAGGGTCTGAGTGTGATTATTTTCTGGATTATTTTGAATATTAACTGTTGTATCATTTGGGTCTGACGAGCAGCAAAGTCAGCCTGCGAAATACGTTTTACCCATGAAATTGTAGAATATCTATATCTATATATATATATATATATATATATATATATATATATATATATAAATGTCATGGTAGCATCACCTATTTCACCGGATTGAACTCTTTCATATACTACATATACTTCCCCTCACAAGCGGTGGTAGCATAAAGCAAAAGTGAAGAAGTAGCGATAGGCAGAGACCAAGTGAGATCGCCAAGACTGTTACCGGACTACCATTTCGAGTCCCAGTTCGACGATTGAATTACTGTGTTACTACCTAACTCGCCTTTATCGTTCTACTAACAGAGTTCTAAGAATTTGTATTTTGCAGTGTTTAATATGTATATATCTTTATTCCCTATTTTGGTGGTTGTTGTTAGATTATTTCTGGTTGAACTTCTGAACCGGGTCCACGATAATTTATATATACTAGCAGTATAGCCAGGCGTTTCTCGGGTGTAATGAAAGCTTTAAAACTAATCCATGATCCTGGAATTCAGACTCTTTGGGCGTTGGTCCGAAAGAGTAAAAAGCAATAGTTTTTTCCAGTCAAAGCGAAACCGGAGATTTAAAGAAAATTCAATGGATGTAAGTGAAATTTTGATTTCCGGTATTGATGTCAAATAAGTTTTTCCCTCGAAAAACTGAATTTTGAAGATTAAAAAGTCCTCTGAGTAAATGGTATCATAGCTGAGACTAAGAACTACAATTATACCTACTTAGAGCAAAATCCGAAACAAAAACCAAAATAAAAGGGCTGAAAACCTGATTTTGATTAAACCCGATAGGATATCGGGGTATCGATTTCCAAAATTGGAGTCAAATAATTCAACCTAGGATAAACTAACCTAATTAAGTCCATGAAAACTTATCCCACCCATCCGGAGTAAAATTGGAGAAAATGAGCCATATTGACGGCTGAATATCGGTTTTTGATCAGATACGATAGAATATCAGGGGTATCGATTTTCGATATCGGGAAACATGAGTAGTCTGAGATAATCTACTAATATTTGAGACTAGAAACTATAATTTAACTAAGTTAGAGCGAATTCTGTAGCAAGAATCACGATAAAAGGGCTGAAATCCTTATTTTGGTCGGATATTTGAGTATAGATTTGAGATATCGGTGGAAAATCGGAAAAAAATAAGTAGCCCATGATCTTACCGGAAGCCTAAAAAATATCTGTGTAAAGTTTAGTGAGAATCGGATAAAAATTGTAGATTTGTATAAAGGACATACAGACAGACATACAGATAGACACACACACACACACACAAACATCTTGCCTGTTATATATATATATATATATATATATATATATATATATACACAGACAGAAAATCTAAGCAAGAGCCAACAACCTACCATGGTTTCGTCCTACGTCTCGTCAGGGAAAGAGCCAATTTCCCTGACGAGCCGTAGGGTGAAACCGTGGTAGGTTGTTGGCTCTTGCTTCGATTTTCTGTCTTTGTTTGCTCTACTTTCGTATTAAGCGCTTTAGTGTTAGGGTTTTCGTTTTGGGTTTTTTTCTTTCCTACAAGTACTTGACTTTTTGTTCATGTACTTCGTTTGTTTCTTTTTTTGCTTCCCCTTCTTTTCCCTCCGAGTTCGTCCTCGGTGGGTTTTTCAAGACGATTTAAATTATAGATTAATTAATACTAGTTTCGGCAGAGTTAGTTCTGTTACTATTGGTATTGTTTTTACTATAGTTAATATTATATATATATATATATATATATATATATATATGCCGTCATTGGCGAAGCTCGTTGCTGCGTATTGGGGTGTTCGTCGACAGTTCGTTTAGTTTGAAATGAGTCCTGTGTTGGATCTGAAATTTCCTGTTAACTCTTATTAATATTGGAGGGAGAGTCCATTATCTGAGGAATAGGTGTTTTTCACCATAACACTATTGTCACATACATATGCAATTACTTAACCGATTGACTGTATCAATAATATATAGAACTTTTTCATATAAAAAGTTGCTTCTAATTCTAGCAATTGGCATTATTTTAGATAAAATTTTGGTCCCCCATTTAAACATTTTACCATTATGGCCAATATTTTTTTTTGCTTATCCCTCAATACTTTCATCCAGACCAAATTTATGATATTGTAGAACACCGTTGGCATACATTTCATGTAAACTGTTACATCGTACTTTGTTATTATTTTGAGGAAGAAATTGTGGTTCTGAAAAATATTAACAAAATTATTATTTTTTTAAAATTATCTTTTTCCCGATATTCAGTGATTTCACTAAAATATCACCAAGAAAATAAATGTCATCTAATTTTGAAACTTTTGATGTCAAAGCTGCTAATGTTCTGAAACTCGATAACTTAGAATTATTCTGAAGTCTGTCATATAATGACCGAGATAAAACATAGTATTCAAATATTAATGATAAGAATATCAGAATCATAAGGTTTTATCTCAGTTTGGCATAATATTTATATGCTCTTTAAATTTTATTTTTATTAGGAAATTTTTAAGTTTATAAGAACATGAATTGCTTCATCTATTTCCGACCTGTGCTGAAACATTGATATTCGACTTTTTGAAACAAAAATGTAGTTTCTATATCAGCTTTGTAATGTTCATATCTCAAGTTATTTAAAAATGCTAATTAGAATCATTGGAATACTTTCAGTGAAAAAATTCAACAGACTGGATGAACAGTTGATTGTTTGACTTATTGCATGTACTTGCTGAGAAAAAATCCTGTTGATTAACATTCTGAAAAACTCTAAACTTATTTATAAATGGAACGTTGTCTGTGTGTGTCTATATGTGTGTGTGTGTGTGTGTGTGTGTGTGTGTGTCGGTGTGTGTGTCCGTTACCTATAGACTCTGAAACAGCTGAACCGATTTTCTTGAAAATTTACACAGTTGTACTATAAGCCTCTGCGAGTGTTCTTAGCTAGGTTTTGTGTCGAGGCACCCCAGATAAATAGCGAAAATCGATAATCGAAAAAATCGGGTTATAGAAGGAGTGGTCCGATTTTAATCAAATTTGATACACTCATACACAAAGACATAAGAAACGATATTCAGAAGTTTCAAGTTTGCAGTTCTTACAATAGTGCAAAAAATCGATAATATATTTATAAGGCAACATGTTAGTGTGTGTGTCTGTTTATCTGCCTGTATGTCTGTATTTTTTCAGCCCTTTTTTTCAGTTTTTGTTTCGGGTTTGGCTCTAAGTAGGTATAACTGTAGTTCTTAGTCTCACCCATGATACCATTTACTCAGAGGACTTATTTAGCCTTCAAAATTCAGTTCACGACGAAAAAACTTACCTGATATCGATACCAGGAAATCCAAATTTGACTTACATCCATTCATTTTCTTTCAGTCTACGGTTTTGCTTTAACTGGAAACAACTATTGCTTTTTAGTCTTTCGTGCCAACGTCTAAAGAGTCTGAGCTCCAGGACCATGGATTAGTTTTAAAGCTTTCATTACACCCGAGCAACTTCGGGTATACTGCTAGTGTATATATATATGTGTGATTGGTTAATTGTCGCAAGTATATTATTAGGTGCGATTGATAAATTGTCGCAATTATTTTATTATTTCAAATATTCTTTAGGCTGAGTCTGAGCTCCAGGACAATGGATTAGTTTTAAAGCTTTCATTACACCCGAGCAACTTTGGACTATACTGCTACTTTTAAATAATTGAGGGTTTTGTCTTTTTCTAGAAACTGAGCCAACTCATCATTTGGCATATTTCACACAGAAGCAAAAGGTTTGTTTTGTTGGTCATGGCAACTTATTAAATATGAAGGGTGGATTTCTGGGTACTACTTTTCTTTTTAGTAAAACCGTTTTATAATCAGATGCAAAATGTATTTCACACACAACAGTGTTTGCTCTTTAAGGTTTGTTGTCTTGAGATATTGCCTTTAACCATTTTCCATGCTCATTTTGGGAGAAGAGAAATTAAAGAAACCTTATTTTGTTAATCATAGTTACTATGACAACCTCTTACATCGTACTTTGTTATTATTTTGAGGAAGAAGTTGTGGTTCTGAAAAATATTAACAAAATTATTATTTTCTTCAAAATTATATCGTCCATCTAAAACCTTATATTCTAAGGTCTAATGTCTGAAGAGTTTGAATTTCGGAATTTGGGCGTAAGAAATTAAAATATAAAGTTTGTATAACTGTGGGAATCTTTTAGAGACTAACATAGTGTTGTAGAGTGGCTAACACCTCTGCAGCACTCACAATGATGAAATAGCGCATGATTTATTTAAGTAAAAAATAGTAACATTCGAGGCGTAATTTTCGAGTATCATTTGAGTATAATTTAAACTGAATACTTCGGCAACTATTGCGGTCTAAACCATTTTTCTCTGTGTTGTTTTTTTTTAATCATGTCACCCCAAGTAAGGCATTTCACTGCCACTATAGAGCAGGGGGTTACACAGGGCGATAGACGAGTTAGGATATACATAGGGGGAGAGTTGGAGAGAATGGGAGGGTTAGTTTGTTAGGAAGTGTCTATTGACCTTACATTTAAACTCCTGGAGGTTATAGCCGTCGGGGAAGCAAGCATGCGGAAGGGAATTCCACAGGCGGGAAGTGCGAGTAAAGAAGCTGTTGGGGTAGAAATTGAGGTTACATTTCATCGGTTTCACTATAAAAGCGTGGGACCTAGTTGCCAATCTAGTATCTCGTGCAAACACACACCTAGGGGGCACCAGTGATTTAAGTTCATCAGAGCAGAAGCCATGAAAGTATTTATAGAAGAGGCACAGGGAAGCCACGTCACGCCGGTGAGAGAGTGACTGCAGGCGGTCAGCTAAGTCGGTATCAATCACGTTACAGATTCTTCGCTGTATTTTGTCAAGAAGCCCGAGGAGAATAGTAGGGGCATCCGACCAGATGTGGCAACAATATTCAAAACACGGGCGGATGGTAGATTTGTATAAGTGCAGGATAGATTCAGGCGGAAAGAATTTCCGGGCCCTGGACAGAGAGTTAACTTTCATAGCAGCGGATTTAGCAATGGATTCGACGTAGTCATTCCACTTGTGGTCCGCTGAGAGTGTCTCTGTCTTGTATGTCATTGTAACTATTGTACTGTTCTGTGTATATTTGTTTAGCACCGGATGTTGTGAGGAATAATACCGCAGCACACTTTCTATGTGTATTGTATCGACCTCAGCGATACAAAACATGGATTAAGACATGCCAGGACAAATAAATTTTGGATTTAGACATGATAATATTACAGTTTAGAAAATTAATTCGTAGCTAATCGTATTTTACGAGGCAGGACTGTAGATTGTAGATTTTGGATCCTGATTGGTCATCAAATCGCAAAATAAAATATAAGTCAGAAACAGCTAAAGAAAAAATCATTCTGCGAGCCACCCCATGTGACAGGATTCAATATTTATGGATGGTCTCTAACAGGTCACGGCGGTCAGTTAGGGCGGGTAGTTTGCTGACACACATCTAAAATGTAACCAACTTCAAATCGATATGGAGATAAGGTCAAGTCTCGCCTTGTTTTTTTTCTTCTTATCTCTTTCAACAATTACTACCACGAACAGTTTGAACGAACTCTTGATATCTTAACTTTCTCATTAAACATTAATTTCAACGAATTCTTGTTATTCCTCCTTTTAATAAATTTCTATTTTAACACTCAAAATATATATTTCATTATTCCACTCTTCTACGCTATTCTACACAAGTCCACATATTTCAACTGACAACTAACCTTCTGATGAAAACCTGATGAACATTATTCTGCATAACACTTGTAAGCTGTAGGGAGTTCGGTTAAGTCCTTAATTGAATCAATGACCTCGTTGTAACAGAGAGTTTCAAAGAGAAGCAAAATCTCTCAGGATTTTATGTAGTTCTTGATTATAGCTGTGATTTAGAAAAAATAATTTTTCGGACTAATACAAACAACGACACAGTCAAAGAACTTAGATGCAAAATGGGTAAAATAAAGGCAGAATAAAGATCCAAGATTCCCTCCTCGTTCATACAGAATAGAAATTAAATTGGGTTTCTTCTTCTGTGTGCCTTATCCATTCAGAACGTAGGTGATCATGTCCTTCCACGTCTCTCTATCCTGGTGGTACTTAGCACGCTTCCCCCTGTTACACCACAAAACCCCCGTTATGCCATCCAACTGCTCAGGCCAGTCAGATACGTTACACGCTTTTTCCCCCTGTCTCTCCTTCTGTCTATTTGGCCTGTTAGTATCAGGTTCTCCAAGCCCTCCTTTCTCATTGCATCTCCCAGGAAATTTAGCTGTCTCTTGATGCTCAGTATTAATTTCCTTTTCGTTTTCCAAAACCTCATCATTGCTGACGTTGTCGATCCATGATATCAGCAGCATACTTCTGTAGAACCAACTTTCAGTTTCTTCAAGTTTTTCCATCATCTTTGATGATATTGTCCAACATTCACTGCCATATTAAAGAACTGACATCACACAGCAATCAGGTAATCTCTGCGTTGTTTCTAGTGAAATTTCCCTGTCTCTACTCAGCTTCTGGAATGCGTACTTCCCCATGCCAATTCGCCTTCAGATCTCTGTGTCGCACTTTCCGTCTTCTGTTGGAAAACTTTCCAGGTATTTAATTTTTTGTACTTGCTTGATTTTAGTATCCCCAAGCTATAATTAGCATTTTGGCTCCTTTGTTTGCTGATGACCATACATTCGGTTTTCTTGCAACTTGACTGTAGTCCTTTTTGTCACTCTCTTCAGCTACCTTCTGTAGGAGGTCTTGTTGTTTCCTTTCTTTGTCTGCTATCAGCACTGTATCATCTGCGTACCTTATGTTGTTCAAAGTGTGGTCTCCGATTACAATTCCTAGCATAACATCCAGGGTCCTCAGAATAGTCTCTGTGTACAAGACGAATAGATCCGTTTAAAAGACACACCCTTGTCTTACGCCCCTTTCTATCTTTGTATATCTGCTGAATTCGTTACCTGTACATTTGGTTGATTATTTTAGTTGTGGTAGTAGGCACGTCTTAGGCATTTTTTTAACGTTGTATTTTTCAATTACTGAAATATTATTATGGAGTATCAATAATCCAGAAATGTCTAGAATTAGCATTTTATTTTAAAAATGGAGAATAAAGCCCTTGAAGGCAAACATTTCGGCTACTTATTAATTTATGGCTAAATTTATTAAGGAAATGGAAATTCTTTTAAAAAAAAAATAACAGAATTTTAATGCTAATAATTAGCGACCTTTATTTTTATGAAATCTTAACAAATTAAACACTTCATATTTACCTTTTTTAAAGGTAAGTCCTCAACGAAAGAATATTGACAAGAATTTTAAATTTAAGGTGTGCTAAATTATATATATATATATATATATATATATATATATATATATATATATATAATTTCGATTACGATTGAACACTCAGAAAGGAAAATTAAAATAAAAGTAGTTAGCACTTCTACGATATACGCATAACTCTTAAGCAATGAATTGAGTTCTTTCGGTGACTGGCGTGTGTATACACCGTTTATATATAACACACTAAAATTCCCCTTCCTTAATTCCATGCGCCTATGGTTTAGGGGTTAGCGACACCGACTGACACCACATCGATCGAGTTTCGATTCCGGTCAAAAGTATGTGGATCTCTAGTCACATTGATGAGCTGTGATACAGCGAAACAGGCTTGTATGCCAAATATATATATATATGTAAAGTGAAACTCGATTCTGATTAGTTAAATTATACACACATAAATGTTGATTTTTTACCATATCTTTAAATAATAAACGCAGTGTTTCTTATATTTTAATGAAAATCATTTTCGCAACAATGATTTCACATTGCCCGATGACGACATAGAAATCTCGAAACAGAAATTTCTCTGTTGCATTGTAATTTTAATTAAAAAACAAATTTAATTGTATATATATATATATAATTACATTTTGTTTTAATTTTTAATTAAATTTTTTGTTTATTTTTTGCTTAAGAGTTATGCATAATATATATATATATATATATATATATATATATATATATATATTATTTTTATTTCTTAATCGGAATCACCCCAAGCAAGAATGTAAAAACACAAACAAAGGCCAGAAAGAATTAAGAACATATACATTAATAGTGAGCAGAAAGAGAAAAGACTAATCAGGAGGATAATAGATAGCGATTGACACTGCACTTAAGTTTTTCGTAGATTAAACTAGGCGGGAAATCATGGAGCCGGAAAAGTTTTACAGAAGCGTGAATTGAGGGTATAAAAACTGTTAGCATAGAACTTACGGCTACATCTAGTTACCTCAGCTGTTAATTGATGAGATTCCGACGACATTCTAGTACTGTGTTTAAATTTATAAAGTTTAGGTACCATAGCAAAGAGCTAATTCAAACAATTACCATGAAAATATTTATTAAAGTGAACAGAGAGGCAACCTTTTGGAAAAGTGAGTAAAGTTGAGTCACCAGGTTAGGATCATTAATATTGCTGATTTTTCTTTGGATATTATTAGGAAGCTTAAGGTATGACTTTATATTTCAGCTTTTAAAATGGCAGAAAAACATCAAGGGGTACAATTATGGTGATGATATCAGATCACAAAACCTTTTCAGTCTTGAAAACTTTTTCTTATAACTGTTGTGACCTAACTACTTAGCTCTATATCATAAATGTTTAACAAAATTAATAAATGCCATTTCCTGATGGTAGATAAAGTCCTTTAACTTCAAGTCAAGCACGATTACAAATAAAAGCTATGGCAATTTCATGCCTGAATGAAAATGTGTCCGCAAAACGACAAATGTAATTTGCCATATTGTGTACGAATGGAAGAATAAGTAGCCGACGATTTTCGTTGAAAATAAAACAAACTTCATGAAACTGTATTAAAGATTAGAGTGCTTCATTAAATAAGAAAACAAGACTTATTTTATTACTAGTATCATAACCCGGCATTTCCCGTGCAACTCACAACATTTTAGTAGTAGGAGAAGATGCCAATGAGAGGAGTAGATTGAAAGCATTTATTGAAAGTCAGAAAGGAGAGCTGAGGCTGTTGAATAAATGAATTTTTAAAACGTCGGAATAAAAATTAAATATAAAGGCTCATTTTTTTTAATAAAAAAATATTTTAGTCGCGTTTGACACGTGTGATTTGATTTCTGTGACGTAATTCAGAAACCATCTTAGAACTAAGATGTTTTACGGACCGAATGTAAACAATCCGCTCCATTAACCAAAAAGTGCGAAAGGGAAAATTTGCTGAACTTAAACTCAAAAAGTATGTGTCGATCTGGCTTTCCTGTAGATATGTGTCCCTAGAAATTTTGAATGGCGTAGCCAAAAAATGTAGGCGTGTATAGGGAACAGTCACACACAGACTCACAGATTGCCTTTTATATATATATAGACTAGCATCATAGCCCGGTGTTGCTCGTGCAACATTTTAGTAGTAGGACTCGGTTATATAAAAAAATAATTATATTAACAATTGTTTGAAAAATGTTCAAAAATGCCATTACAAAAATCTGTTCTTTTGTTTTGCGTAAACCTGCTTTGTTGTTTTGTGTGACATTGTAAACAACATTGCGTTTGTTTTTGTTTCAAAATTACAGGGGGAAATATTTACATGTTTTGTTGACTAAATGAATTTAACAAAAAAATAAAAAGTTATTTATTTTGTTTTACTGAAATTAGAAATATAAAAACTATTAGGCTCTCAGTTCAGAAATTTTTGAAGACTTTTTAAAAATACAGAAATATAAAATAAACTATTAGGCTCTCAGTTCAGAATTTTTTTTTTTAAATATTTCTTTTGTTTCAAAATTACGAGGGAAAATATTCACATTTTTTTTGTTGACCAAATGAATTTTTAAAACGTTGGAATAAAAATTAAATATAAAGGCTCTTTTTTTTTAGTTGCGTTTGACACGTGTGAATTGATTTCTGTGACGTAATTCAGCAACCATCTTAGTTCTTAGATGTTTTACGGAGCAAATATAAACAATCTGGAAAACTGCTGAACTTAAACTCAAAATGTGTGTGTTGACCTGGCTTCCCTGTAGATATGTGTCCCTAAAAAGTTTGAATGGCGCAGCTTAGAAAATGTAGGCGTACATAGGGAACAGTAACACACAGACTCATAAATTGCCTTTTATATATATAGATTAGATTAGTTCGTTAAATAAGAAAAAAAGGACTTATTTTTTTTATTAGTGGTATTATTATATGTATATGTATATGTATATGTGTTTGTATATCCGCTTCTGTATATTCATGTATGTGTATTTTTGTGTTGTAACAAGTGTACATGTATGTTATTTTAGTATTGTGGTATGTGTATACGTTAGTTGTGCGTGTTCTTTTGTTTGTTTGTTTTTTTTGCTGGTTTGGTGAGAGTATTGGGTATTTATTTGTTATTATTATGAATATTCTTTGCGAATTGATTTTCGTTTGGTATTTTTTTGGGGGAAGTGTGTTAGGCGTGGTGAATTGTTTGTAATACAGTCGCGTTTTATATATACATTTTTTGTTTACCTTGTATTCATGTGGCAATGTATTTATTTGAGTGTCTGCTTACCCAAAGTAGTTGAATGTCTTTAATAACGTAATAACCATGACTGATGGTTGCCGAACCGGACAGAAAAAGTTCAATCTTTTCGTTTCCAGATATTTAATTTTGAGGTGTCATTGAATTTAAAAGACATCAAACGAATAAAAAAATAAAATAAACATACATATTACCTTTGATGATATCGGACATAGAAAAGAAATTACAAGAACCCCTGGGGAAGGTCGTCACAAACGACGAAAAGAACTGTATAAACATCAACAGGAAGAAGACAGTATTTATGGTTGTTAGAACAGAAACAGCATAACGTGTAAATTACAAATTGGAGATCAAAGAAGTAAATTCATTTAAATAACGGAAACATATTTTAGCGGAGGGCGGTAATTGCGACGCTGAAATCCGCGTTGATTAAATAAAACCTACCTTCCAGAAGCTAAGCAAAGTATTAAGAAACAGAAATATGTCGTCAGAAACAAAGAAAATGTTATTAAACTTAGTAATATTATTTTTGCTATATGGTAGTGATTACTAGACAATGTTCTCACAGATAAAAAAGAGACTTGATGCAACAAAAATATGGTTCTACTGAAGGATGCTGAGAATACCATGGAATGAACACATGAGCAACAAAGAAGTTTTAGATAAAAAGAGACATATCAGGAAGAGACAGATTAAATTTTTAGCGCATATAATACGAAAAGAGGGCTTAGAAAATTTGATACACGCAGGAAACATTGAAGGTAAACAATACATAACCTACCTAGCGAGCTTGAGATAGCAGTACAGGGTTTAGGGAAGATGTAACAATGGCAAAATTTATTAAGAGTTACCAAAAATAGAAAAATTGTGACCAAATATACCCACTCTAAATACTATCATATATGAATGAGGAGATTTTTTTTTCATCATATCAACCCGAGCAAGGCGGTAATGCCACTGATGTGCAGGGGGTTATGTAAGAGTGAAAAGATTGAAAAAGAGAAAGCTGGAAACCACATCTTGAACAGGGAACAAGGGATGAGCCTCTTCACCTGTTCAATAGACGTGGGTGGAGTGTGAACCGGGCGATAGTTTAGTCTATCTACTCTAATTAACTGATCGGGGATTGTTATTCTGCATTTTTTTAATTCATTTTATATCCAAGTTATTTGGCTGTGCCGTTGTGGTGCAATGGATATCGGAATGACAAATCGGAGAGCCGAGTTCGAATTCCAGTTGGATTCTTTGCATTCACTTACGTACAAATACTCTTAGGAAAGGTATTAATCCGTCTCTTCCTTCCAGTTATGGGTTAAATAATAGGAGAGATTGGGTTCTTGGTCGGCAACCAGTCTACTGCAAGAATCAATGGAAACTTACTGCGGGATAATCTTCTGCCAAGTTAGTCATGTCTCTTTCGAGACATGATCACCCAAAGCGTGTATCACGTATGGCACTTAACTGACTGACTGAATATAATAGTTGGAATAATGATTAAGGCTTACATTGGTCATAAAGTGGGGGATCAGTTTATTATTACATAACAATAGGAAACCGATCCCCCACTAATTACTACATAATAATATAATAGATTTCTTTTCCCTTTACCTATGAGTCAAATAACAGGACAGACTGGGTTCTATAGCCTTGGTCGGCAACCAGTCTACCGCAGAAAGCAATGGCAACCTACTGCGGAATAATCTTCTGCCCAGTTAGTCATGTCTCTTTCGAGACATGATCGCCAAAGCGTGTATCATGGCACTTAACTGACTTACTGACTATTTGGCTGTGCCGTTGTTTTAATCAGTACGAAAAATTGACCAAACAACCTACAACACACACAAGTAGGTACATCGATGTAATTAAGCTAACATTTAAAACTCGTCAGGATTATTGAAGAATATATTTAAATCAACAACGCCTGTAAAATATGACTACCGTAAATTACACATCACACCAAGCAGTTTTTCATAATAGGGCTAAGTATCGTATACTACTATAGTGTACAGTAATTTTTACTAATGTTGTCACACTTGTTTACAACTCGGCTGTAAAGATTTGCATTTTATATCCACCATATAAGTTGACCGCTACATTTAGAAATATTTTTTGTCTGAAAACTCGAATTCTACTTTTTTCATGAGATTTTTTTATCTTTTCTTTTCAGAAGATAAATTGTATAAAAAATGTCCAAATGTTTTGTTTTTCCGAGCGTATTGTTGCCGTGTTCATAACCGATATTCTTCAGTATAGAGAATATGGGTGGAAAATCGCTATTAAGTAGTGTAAGTGAATAAGAAAAATGTATTTAAAGACAGTAAGGAGAGAGGCTATAGAATCAAATCTGTATTTCTATTTAACCTATAGCTGGAGGGAAAAATGATGGATTAATACCTTTTTCAAGGGTATTTGCGCGTAAGTGAATGTCATGAATTCAACTAGAATTCGAACTCGGATCTCCAACTTCTCGTTATGAAACAAAGCACTACAGCGCACATCCGTATCATCAAAGTCCTTATTAAAAAGACACGAGGAAAATACATTACGGCGGTTGGAAAGTGACTGAAAGCGCGTAACATTGCAGGTTCTTTTTCATATTTTGTTAAGAATCTCTAAGTATATAGCAGGAACAACCGACGAGATTTGGAAGCAACATTAAATGCAAGGTCGAATAATATGTTCATAAATATGTATGATAGATAATAACGAGAAACATTGTAAAATTGTATTGCACAACACAGGGAACCATCTTTAATATGGAAATTGTTGACAAACTCAAAGAATGATTTGTGATCATATTTCTTTTTAATTGGCATCTTGATTTCTGTTTTTTTTTTTTCCACTGCTGTAACGTGTCTTATTCCAGTTCTTTCTATAAATATTTTCCTGGCAATTGTTCTAACGATCTCTTTACCATAGTACCTCGACCATATGAATTTAAGCGCACTACTCGATTGGAAATTAGGTCTCATCATTTTATTATAAAAATACCTAGATGTAACCACAAGTTCTTTTCTACTAGCTTCTTTTCTCGTACGTCACACCTAAGGAATTCTCGTCTGGATTCTTGCTTCCCTGTTATCTACGATCTTTAAATATTTAAAGGCAACGTTCGCCGCCATTCTCTGTCTTACTGATTCTGTTTTTTTATTCTAGTTTCTTATCCTTAAAATCTCCTCATTCTCTTTCTCTCTCATTGATGCATGGTCTCCTAGTAGCATTAGCACCTTGGTTGGGGTGAAATAAAAAAGAATCCTCGCACCAAGTAAATGCTTACAGTCTAAAACTGCCAATATTTTTATATCACCGAAAAAGTAAACGTTTTTAGATTAAAATATAATCTAAAAAATATAATCTGTACTGGATTGCTATCTGTCCTTCAATATAGCGGCGAATGCTGGACAATCTCATCAAAGATAAAGCAGAGATAAGAAAGAAACATAAATATGAATTTACAGAAGGATGCTGAGGATACTATGGCCCGAACATGTTAACAACATCAAGGATTTAGAGAGGATGGAAACGAAAAGGATACTTAACATCAGGAAAACTGTAATTGAAGTTTCTGAGGCATGTAATGAGAAAGAAGGGCTTAGAAATTTTGATACTCACAGGTCAGATAGAGAAATGGAAAGCAACACATTACATATCTGATGAACTTGAGCAAATGGATTGTTGATGTGAAGAGTTACATGGCATAACAAGATGTAGAAGGCCATGATCACCTACGTTTGAAGGCATATAGAAAAACAAGAATATATATATATATATATATATATATATATATATATATATTTAATCATTTCACCTCAAGCAAGGTATTCCACTGCCACTTTTGCGCAGGTTACATAGGGGAAAGTGATGAGAAAAGTGGTTAGATATAGGAAATGTCAGAAGGAGGGTAATAGGCGGGTAAGGATACCGAGGATGAGGGTTGGGTAGATGGGAAGAGTGTTTGTGAGAATGGATGCGAGTTAGTGTGTTAGGAGGTGTCTGTTGACCTTACATTTAAACTCCTTGAGATGGTAGCTGTCGGAAAAGCAAGTGCATGGAAGGAAATTCCACAGGCGGGAAGTGCGAGAAAAGAAGCTTTTGGAGTAGAAATTGTGGTTACATCTTATCTGTTTCACTATAAAAGGGTGGGACCTAGTTGCTAATTTAATATCTCATGCAAATTCATACCTAGGGAGCACCAGTGATCGGAGCAGAAGCCGTGAAAGTATTTATAGAAGAGGCACAAGGAAGCCAGACACGTCGGTGAGAGAGTGACTGCAGCCGGTCCGCTTGCAATTAATTTCTTAGCCAGGACTCCATTATTTCCAAAATCAACCGTAACCATTTTTTTAATAAAGGATCAGTCTATTGTGGTGGATTTATCTCACCAATTTCCCAATATATACCAATAAATATTTAAGCATATTGGTAAATTCGCTTTTTGTTGATTTATTGAATTGTTTAGCGGCATATTAACACCTCTATGAATTCTTTAATGCCTAAATCTAAATATTTCGAATGAAATTTCATGGCTTCAGCTGAATATATTTTGTAGAACATTTTAATCTCTGAGTAAAGGCATTGTTTTTAGAGATATACTTTATAGATAATAAAATATATTGTTGGTAATTTTACTATAAAAATGTATTTTTATATTTTCTAGTGTTACATTGATTGTTATTTTTCTATGAAAATGAATTGTTTATCTAAACTAATTTATAAATTGAACTTTGTCTCTGTGTGTATGTGTGTATGTATGTGTGTGTGCGTGTGTCTGTGTGTGGATGGGTGTCCGTTATCTATACACTCCGAAACGGCTGAACCGATTTTCTTAAAAAGTTACACAGTTGTACTATAAGCGTCTGCGAGTGTTCTTAGGTAGGTTTTGTGTTGAGGTACCCCCGATAAATATCAAAAATCGATAATCGAAAAAATCGAGTTATAGAAGGAGTGGTCCAATTTTAATCAAATTTGATACATTCATAGAAATCATAAGCTTTCATTACACCCGATCAACGCCGGGCTATACTGTTAGTTTTATTATAAAAATGTACTGAATTTTATTTTTCTTTTTCTTTGTGGGTTCACTATTTGCCTATAGCTTTGACCCTAACTGGTGCTATCATCGATCACATTACAGATTTTCCGTTGTATTTTGTCAAGCTGACGTATCCTTGAACAATGTTTTTAAATGGAAATAGAAATCCAACTAACCAACCAACCAATTAGTCTCTCTACTAGTTATGGCAAGTAGTAGCCGAAAATAAGTTTCAAGTTTCAAGTATTGATCATATTCCTTAGATTTTAGTTAATGCCTTGTTCCACATTGTGCGGTACATGCTCGGACTTACCCTGTCCTCAGACCTCAAATGGAAGCACTATATTGAATCCATAGCCAAATCTACTGCGAAGAAGGTTGGGTCACTATGTGGATCCAGGATGTTTTTTTTCCACCTGACTCCATCCTGCATATATACAAGTCAACCATCCGTCCGTGCATGGAGTACTGCTGCCATTTATGGTCAGGTGACCCTGCCATTCTCCTCAGTGTTCTTGACAGGCTCCAAAGGAGAGTCTGTAATGTGATAGGTACTGATCTGGCGGCTCGACTGCAGCCACTTCCCCATCGTCGAAATGTGGCCTCCCTTTGTCTGTTCTATAAATACTTTCATGGCTTCTGCTCAGATGAACTTAAGTCACTGATGCCTCCTCAACAGGTGTTTACTCGTGCAACCAGACTGGCAACTGGGTCCCACCCATTCACAGTCAGATTAGCCAAATGCAGACGACAATTCTACTCCTGCAGCTTCTTCTCTCGCACTTCCCGCCTGTGGAACTCGCTCCCGTATTCTTGCTTTCCTGACGGCTACAACCTCCAGAAATTTAAATGCAATGTCAATACTCATCTACTAACCACTGGACTCTAGCTCTCTTCCCACCCCCGTATAACCTTCTCTTTCTCTCCACCTATGTATCTGTTATCGCACCTGCTTTCTCAGCTTTCTATTGTTCCTTTCTAACTAGTTTGTACTCCTCACTCTTTTCTAATTAATCTTTTTACATTTATGTAGCCCCCTGTACATCAGTGGCGCTTCCGCCTTGCTCGGGGTGAAATGATTTTAAAAAAATATTACATTTCGAGGGAGAGATCAAAAATGGCTTCCGAATACATTGCGTGCTAATGCATGAATAAACTATCTTGCAATTAAATGGTTGAAAGAAAAGGAAAGAAAGGAAAGATAAAAAACAAAATAAAACAAATAAATAAATTCTATCACATTCGCCTTAGGCCCTCAACCTCAGGCGTATTCCTCTCTGGGCTGAGGTGTCTACTCGGTCCTAACCGAACTTAAGGTGTTGGCCGTAAGTCTCCTGAGCATCCGTAGATTATTCGACCGGTCCGCTGGTTTAATACTGCTTCCTGTCCATGTTGTGACTATTTGATCCAGAAAGTGTTGTCTGTCTATTCACGGTCGACTGAAGATGCAGACACGGTTTGGGAGTCTGCGGTAAGAAATTAAGAATGCAGCAAAAAAAAAAAAAAAATTAATAATAATATCTGCAGAAAGCCCGACAAACAACTATTCAATGGTTGCATTGTTAATGTCTTTTATATAGAAGAAAAGATTAGTAGAAAAAAACGGTTTCAGAAAAGAAAAAATATTTAACAAAAAACTCATACACTGGATTCTAAACAGAGAGACACTGTGTGTGATTAACTTGTTAAATCGTGTCAAAAAGATGTATAACTCTTGCTATGGAAGGATAAAAATGTTTGTGCGGGGCTTAAAGTTATAGTGGCTCTCTTCCTCTCAACCTCAACTATCTCCTCCCTTTTCTAAAATTTTTTCCAGACTCTTCATTTTCAGCATAACTACAGAAAAACCAGACTGGTTAGAACGGACGCTCGGAACTACTACTTTGCACACGATTATCACGGTGTTCTGGCTGCTTCAACCAAAAGCACCTTCCAGCTTACTCAGCTCAATTTCTAATTATTTCGATCATTTTCATTGTCTTCTAATGACCCAGATTCAATGGGTAGAACTTCTGCCCTAGATCAGATTTCCCCATCAGTAAACAAAATGCTTTGATTTAATTTCGCTATTCAAATCTACTCCAATTTTTAATAAAAAATATATATATAAGTGTATGTGTGTGTATTTCTCAGACTCTATCTCTGTCACAAATAAAAAAGAAGTAAAATAAATAAATAAAAACAAAATATTTACAATAATAATAATATTAATTATTATTATTATTATTATTATTATTATTATTATTGTTGTTGTTGTTGTTGATTTTAGAATTATGTTTGTGCTGCATTTGTTTCATAATCACGTGACGTGCCATAACTTATGAAGCCGGGCAAGCGAAACTTGGGATATTTTTTACATTTTTTCCGGTCCTGTGCATGACAGTAAAATGCATCCGGCAGCAAGGCCTCTAACAGAGATGTTTGGAGGAGCATAGAACCACCGCTTAATTGCTGTTGTTCTCAACTCCACCCTGACCTGGAGTGGTAGCACCTATTAAGGTCCCAGCTATTGGCAAATATTGAAACCCCCAAACTGGGGTCAAAACACTATGAAAGTATCAAAATAGACTTTTATAGAAATATATACATAAAAATAGACTTTTATATAAAAATATATATTTTTGAAGGAAAGTTATGACCAATTATACATTTTTGAAAAAAGATTATTACCATAACACATTTTTCAAGGAAAAAATTCTCAGCAAATTTTTTTTAATACAAAACTAGAAGGCATTTTCAGTTTTCTAAAAAAAAAAAGAATGAATACAAAAAAATTTCATTAAAATCTGACTAACTCAACTTTCTCACTGTAACCGAATATTAGAAAAATACCTTAACACCCCACCATTTTGGGCATTAAATAGCCCACACAGGTTGAAATGGCGTTAAACAAAAGTCAAAATCAAGCTTTAAACTTTTTTCATCTTGTTAACCAAAAGACAAATTTTAACAAAAAATAAAATAAGATAAAGAAAGAAAGAAATGAAGAAATAAAAAATAAATGTAAAAATTTATTCACATGACAGGGACAATGCTTGTTTATTATTATTATTATTATTATTATTATTATTTAATCATTTCACCCCAAGCAACTCTCTTCACACCTGTGTTCTCACCCTACTCTTGCCCTTTCTCTGACACACCTCTGTAACTTGTTCGTCTTTCTCTTCATTCTCTTCTGGTCTAAACTTTTACTTACATGTAGCTCCCTGCGCATCAGTGGCGATAACGCCTTGCTTGGTGTCAAACGATAGAAAATTTACAATTATCACCGGTCTATTTGCTTAAATCTTTCTGCCTCTGAAAATCTTTTTATCCCATAGAATCGTGTTGTCTTCTATTTCTGTAACCGATGCTGAGTGATGACCCGACCTGTATTTGTTAAAATATTTCTAAAATGTTTTCACATCGTCCACAGCAAATAAAGCCCCAATTTATCGTCACCAGTTTTTTTTAATCTGGCGCAAGTAGAAAACATTCTGACATTAGATGGTCTGTGGTTTCCTGATATTTTGTCACTGAACCTCCATTTTGGATACACATTATTATCTATCTAAACTTATTTATGAATGGAACTTTGTCTCTGTGTGTGTGTGTGCGTGTGTCTCCGTGTGTGTATCTGTTACCTATAGACTCCAAAACGGCTGAACCGATTTTCTTGCAAATATTCACAGTTGTACTATAAGTGTCTGCGAGTGTTCTTAGGTAGGTTTTTTTGTCGAAGTACCCCCGATAAATATCGAAAATCGATAATCAAAAGAATCGGGTTATAAAAGGCGTGGTCTGATTTTAATCAAATTTGATACACTCACAGACAAAGACATAAGAAACGATATTCAAAAGTTTCAAGGTTGCAGTTCTTACAATAGTGCAGAAAATCGATGGTATATATATATATATATATATATATATATAAATGACAAGATGTTTGTGTGTGTGTCTGCTTATCTGCCTGTATGTCTGTACTTTCTTTCAACACTTTTATTTTAGTTTTTGCTTCGGGTTTGGCTCTAAGTAGGTATAGTTGTAGTTCTTAGTGTCAGCCATGATACCATTTACTCAGAGGACTCATTTAGCCTTCAAAATTTTGTTTACGACGAAAAATCTTATTTGATATCGATACCAGGAAATCAAAATTTGAATTACATCCATTCATTTTTCTTTCAGTCCACGGTTTCGCTTTAACTGGAAACAACTGTTGCTTTTTAGTCTTTCGTGCCAACGTCCAAAGAGTCTGAGCTTCAGGACCATGGATTACTTTTAAAGCTTTCATTACACTCGAGCAACACCGGGCTATACTGATAGTGTATGATATTTGACTGAAAATGCTTATTATAAAGTCTTTGGTATTGCGCTGCAAAAATAAATCTTTTCGTTTCAGCATTTAATCCAGATGCTCGTAACCACCGAGGAGTGCTAACATTATTAACATCGGCTTTATTAGCAAATTTTGGATATTGGACATGCAGAAGTTTATGTTGCAGTCGTTGTTTCAATTTTATTCTTGTTATTACTATATTTGTTTTTATAATTGTGTCGCCCCATGGAAGGCATTTTACTGCCACTGTTGTAGCTGTAGGGAAATGAAGTAAGCGGAAGGAAATTCCACAGGCGGAAAGTGCGAGAAAAGAAGCTGTATAGTAGAATTTCCGAATACAATTCATTGGTTTCACAGTAAAAGGGTGGGACTTATCTGTTAATCTTTTGGATCGAGGAAATTCATATATAGGGGGTACCAGTGAGCTAAGTTCGTCGGAGCAGACGCGGTGAAAGTATTTGTAGAAGAGACACAGGGAAGCCACATTGCGTTGATGAGAATGTGACTGTATCTGAGCTGCCAAATATAAATTACAGATTTTCCGTTACATTTTGTCAAGGACCCCTAAGTGGATAGCAGGAGCACCCGACCAGATATGGCAGCAGTATTCAATGCGCGAACGGGTGGTAGATTTGTATATGTGTAGGATTGTTTCAAACGGGAAAAACTTCCTGGCCCTACACAGAGAACCGAGCTTCCTACCAGCGGATTTAGCTATGAATCTTTCTTAAGCTTTCTTTAAATTTAATGGTTCAAAAACGAAAGGTTTGCGGACCTATGTTTATATAAACTTTTGTCCTTGATTTGGTGTGAGAAACCTACTACAAAGTTTGTAAAAGTATTTTTGATACACCCTGTATATGTGTGTGTTATTATATGCAAACACACACACAGGCACATATATTATCTCTCAATATGCTTTAAATGCTTTACGCGTGCGTAAACATACAACACATGTATTATTAAAGACAGTCATGTACTACATGCATGCAACCATATAATACTAATAATGGTTTACGCTTAGTAGACTATGTGTCTTGATGGGTATAGTAATATATGTGTGTATGTGTACCACAAGAACAATTTTACAGCATGATGCGGCGTCACCCAATAATAATAATAATAATAATAACGTATTTGGGTTGAGAGAGAGAATTTAATATGTGATTTTTATGGCTATGTTTTACCTTTGTCCCCGGAAAGTGCCTTAAAACACCCGTTTTATATGCAAGTAATGTTCTGAGTTAATAACAACTAACACAAAATTGATAGGAATAAATACTTTAATAAGAAGAGACGTGATTTACGTTTGAAGTGAAATGCTTTTAGCGATGAAGTAATGACAAAAGTGACGAAATGTCTGACAAGCAAAAGACGGCCGCGAAGAAAAACGAAATGAAAAAAAAGACAAAGGGAGACAAAAAAAAAGTGGGGAGCTTCTTTTACTTGACATAATTTAATGAGAAAATATACCCTTGAAAAACGCGGCTGAATGTTTTATATGCATAAGTTTTATCGGCTGCATAAATAGATCGAACGAAAGAAAAATTATAGAAATTCAGACAACAAAACATGGACGCACGGATAAAGAATGTTACGATATTTACTTTAACTGGTACAATAGCAATACAGGTAAGGGAGCTGGGAGAAGTACAAGAAGAAGAGAAAAAAAAGAAAGGAGGAAGTCGAACACAAAGAAATACTATAATTAGAGAATAATAATAATAATAATAATAATAATAATAATAATAATTTGTCTATGTAACGCTCGGGATGATAGGGGAGATATAAAAAAAACATGAAATGGAGCCATAACGATACACCACGACCTGCCTTAGGTCTTCCCGCAGACTGGGTTGGTAGTGCGACCATAGCAGAAATAGAAATATGATGAAAGATGACATAATAATAATAATAATAATAATGATAATAATAATAATAATAATAATAATAATAATAAGAAGAAGAAGAATAAGAAGAAGTAGTAGTAGTAGAAGAAGAAGAATAAAATAGAAATAATAAGAATAAAATAGAAAAAATGTGGAAATTGAAAACAAGAGTTGTGCCAGTGATAGTAGGTGCACTTGGAATGATAAAAAATGGAACAAAACAACACATTGAAAGAATCTCTGGAAACCCCAGCTTAAGAGATATACAAAAAATTGTCTTATTAAGTACAGCCCACACACAAAGGAAAACTTTATCTATGTAATGCTAGGGATGATAGGGAAGATAGAAAAACATGAAATGGAGTCATAACAACACGCCACGACCTGCCTTAGGTCTCCCCGCAGACTTGGTTGGTAGTGAGACCAAAGCAGAAATCGAAATATGATGAAAAATGACATAATAATAATAATAAACACTGGTATGAACATCATCCAGCACCGGTTACAGAAATAGAAGATGTAACCATTCTATGGGATTACACCAACTACACAGACCGAAAAATTGAAGCAAACAGGCCAGACATTATTGTTAAAAACCAGAAGGAGAAAACTTGTCTATTAATTGATATGACTTGTCCAGCGGATTGTAACATAGCAATCAAGGAATTTGAAAAACTGTCAAAATATAAAGACCTGGAAATTGAAATAGAAAAAATATGGAAATTGAAAACAAGAGTTGTGCCAGTGAAAGTAGGTGCACTTGGAATGATAAAAAATGGAACAAAACAACACATTGAAAGAATCCCTGGAAACCCCAGTTTAAGAGATATACAAAAAATGTCTTATTAAGTACAGCCCACACACTAAGGAAAACTTTATCTATGTAATGCTAGGGATGATAGGGAAAATAGAAAAACATGAAATGGAGCCATAGCAACACGCCACGACCTGCCTTAGGTCTCCCCACAGACTTGGCTGGTAGTGAGACCAAAGCAGAAATCGAAATATGATGAAAAATGACATAATAATAATAAGAAGTATTCGGAAAACTGTCAAAATATAAAGATCTGGAAATTGAAATAGAATGAATGTGGAAATTGAAAACAAGAATCCTACCAGTGATAATAGGTGCACTTGGAATAAAATATAGAAAAAAAAATCACATTGAAAGAATACTCCCTGGAAACCCCAGCTTAAGAGATATATAAAAAAATTGTCTTGTTAACTACAGTCCACACACTCAGGAGAACTTTGTCTATGTAACGCTAGGGATGTTAGGGAGATATGAAAAACATGAAATAGAGCCATAAAAACACCACGACCTGCCTTAGGTCTTCCTGCAGACTTAGTAGGTAGTGCGACCATAGCAGAAATCAAAAAAGATGAAAAATGACAACATCATCATCATCATAATAATAATGGAAAACAAAAAAGTTAACATGAAATATGAAAACAGACTTAGACCTTCGATGTGGGTGGCAGAAATAAAATGAAGAAAAAAAGAAAAAATCAAGTAGTGAAATTGAAAAAACAAACAACGTTTGAGGAGAGACGTGGGAAGTTTAATAGCTTTCAAATATCTACATTTCCTATACTAAACCTCGCCTCCAACAATACGTTAGTGCATACGACTTATTTACTAAACAAAGAAAAAACACCACGCTCATAACGAATGTTTCAATTATTTATAACAATAAACGCATAGCCACTCCAAATATCTTGATAAGTTACGTTTGACACGAATAAAGTGTTTGCAGGATAATAACAAAAGAGAGGAAGAAAGAATAAAAGAATAACAGGAATACTAATAAGAAATAGCGCGATAGAGAGAGACAGCGACAGAGAGAGAGAGAGAGAGAGAGAGAGAGAGAGAGAGAGAGAGAGAGAATGAGGCTGAATAAGCGCCGGTTTGCGATGACATCGAGTGTCGATTGATTAAACTGAATCTCGGCAGGCTGCCGGAAATGTACGAACGCTTCCCTCGGGCCAACTTCTCAGCTTCGATATTGCTTTCAATCGATTTCACACCACGGAAAGGAAGTCAAGTGACTCGTCTATGATTTACTATCGAGTTTGCAACGGAGGGCATTAGAACCCTCAACTTTCCCAGTAACAAACATCAGTTTGCCTATTTGCAGCCGATAGGTGATTTATTTTCAAACAGCGCCAACGGCAAATAGGTTTGAATTAGTCAGAAAATTTTTTATCAATCACCATATTTATATATATATATATATATATATATATAATGAAAATACATATTCTACGCTTAATGCACGACTGCATATGCAATCATCAGGTGCATATTAAAATCGAGAGTTTATAATATGCACCTGATGATTGCGTAATGCATGAAATTCCGATTCGTGCTATGAACAAAGGATATGTAGAGTTATTAACATATACTTATAGCTCTGTTAAATTCCAATATGCACTGTTTTATTAATATCAAATAAGTGCATTTTTCAAACACAAAATATGCACCTGATGATTGCATAATGCATGAAACTCCGAGTTGTGCCATAGACGCAAAATAATATGTATATTTATTAATATATATATGTAATTATTAGGCCCCACAGTTTTTTGTTTTTTTTTTAATTAATACCGTTAATACTGCGCTATAATATGTGCATCACATGAACTGTCCTGGTGTCCAGTTTTTGTGCTCTCTTCCTCATGCTAGTCCCTTCTCTTATTAATTGGTCAAAGCAAAGGCTTCCTGGTTGCCTTATAACATATAGGCAAATACTAATAACAAAAGAAACATTCTATTTTCATTTAGAATTATTCACTTGGCAATAAATACTAAAATAGTATGAAATAGATCATTCTTTTAAAAACTGAGATGGCCTAATAATTATGGCCGGATGTGTGTGTGCGTTATATATATATATATATATATATATATATATATATATATATATATATATAATGTGTGTGTGTGTGTGTGTGTGTGTGTTAATAAAAATATAAAGTTTGTAGCTTCATATTATCCTCAGCAACCCGATTCTCCCCAGCAATCACTCCATCCACTCGTCAGGGTCATTAGTATTAGATTGTTTATATTTCTTGTTTTTTTCTTTGATATATGCATTTTACCCAGTCTTAATGTGGGGTGGGCGAGTGAATGAGTGTTTTCATCTGACTGACTAAGCTTATATGCTTATATGTAGAATATCGTGATTTTCGTTGTTTTTCTTGTCTCTTTGCACGATTTCCTTATAGATTTTCTACTTTTGCTGTAGCAGTTTTGACATCTGGTTTTTCAGACATTCCCAATTCATATTCATCTCTATTGCTTTAGGGTTTAATTGTGTTTGAGAAAAAATTATTTCGTTCTTTAGATAGATATATATTTTTATTAATTCTTACATTATAAGATTTATATATGTCTTGGCCATTTGTTTCTTTTCTTAATATTAATGTGTTAATTATAGTAGGCACATTTGGAAAATGCCTGAAAAAAAATACCACGGTTATAACACAAGTATGTGTGTGAAATTGGGTTGACCGATGGTTTGTTCAGATTCCTGTTCACGCTAGATAACACGCTCTCTCTCAAAAACTGCGTCTCTCAGCGTTTTTTTTTTTTTTTTTTGTTATAATCATATCTCCACTCCACTGTTTTGTATAGCGTTACATATGAGGAAAGTTATAAGAAAGAGTGACAGGTTATAGGCTGTGTCAGGAAGTGGGTAAGAGAAGAATGAGACTACTGATGAGAGTGGCGTGGACGGAGAATGGAGCATGAGAGAGAGAGAGAGAGAGGATGCAACTTAGTGAGATAGGAGATGACTATTGACTTTACATTTAAATTCTTGGATATTATAGCTCTCGGGGAAGCAAGTAAACAGAAGAGAATTCCCCAGGCGGAACGAGCGAGAAAAGAAGCTGCTGGAGTAGAATTGGCGTTTACATTTTATTGGTTTCACAGTAAAAGGGTGGGACCTAGTTGATAAATTCATATAGAGGGCACCAAGAAGCTAAGTTAATCGGAGCAGAAGCCGTGAAAGTATTAGTAGAAGAGACAAAGGGAAGCCACATTGCGTTGATGAGAAAGTGACTGTAGCTGAGCTGCTTAGTCGGGATCGATCACATTACCGTTTCTCCGTTAGATTTTGTCAAGGACCCCTAGGTGGATAGCAAGCTTGGCAGCGAGGTTTGCTTTGTCAGCCTCGGCAGAATTTTGATCGATGCGAGAATAAACCGTAGTGTCGTCAGCGTATATGCCTACATGGGATCTTATTACATCTGGGTGATAGTTAATGTAAATAAGGAAAAGCATAGGACCTAGAATAGAGCCTTGAGGGACACCCGCATTCGTGTGATAGTATTAGGAGACATGTCCGTTCAATACTACCTTCATTGTGCGATTTGAAAGGAAGCATAGTTGAAAGTGGGCCCTGCGAATACTGAACAAGCACAAATATGCCGTCTGCAACGGAGATTAGCTAACTTTCCCGGTACACGAGCATTCTTGGATCCGAGTGGCCAGCCATAGATAGTAGGTTAGGTTTATAATTAAACTAGCAGTATAGTCCGGCGTTGCTCGGGTGTAATGAAAGCTTTAAAACTAATCCATGGTTGTGGAGCTCAGACTCTTTGGACGTTGGCACGAAAGACTAAAAAGCAATAGTTGTTTCCAGTTAAAGCGAAACCATAGACTGAAAGAAAAATCAATGGATGTAAGTCAAATTTTGATTTCCTGGTATCGATATCTAATTTTCTGCACTATTGTGAGAACTGCAACCTTGAAACTTCTGAATATTGTTTCTTATGTCTTTGTCTATGCGTGTATCAAATTTGATTAAAATCAGACCACTCCTTCTACAAACCGATTTTTTCGATTATCGATTTTCGATATTTATCGGGGTACCTTGACACAAAACCTAGCTAAGAACACTCACAGACGATTATAGTACAACTGTGTAAATTTTCAAGAAAATCGGTTCAGCCGTTTCGGAGTCTATAGGTAACGGACACACACACATACACACGAAGTTCCATTTATATATAAGTTTAGATTTTTATTTATTGTTGTTTGAATATATGTTTTTAGATTTATATATTCACGCATACACACATATGCGTGCATGTATATACACACACATAAATATGCAGATTCGTATATACATACATATATACAAACTCACGCGCACAATCACATACAGAAGTGTCTGTGCTTTGTTATAACTATATCAATTGTTGCTTAATTGATAAAGTGATTTTTTTCCAAATCTTGGGTTTCAATTTTGAGTTATTAAGTTTATAAAATACTTTCTTTAATGTTTAAATTTACTGTATTTATTAAGGAGAGAGCTGAACGTTAGCGATAGGTGCAGACAATTTGGAATATAAGTATCAGGACTACGGTGTGACTGTCACTTCTACGTCCCTGTACGATCGTCAGTCCGCAAAATTTTATCTTGTTATGCTACCCTTCGAACTAGACTTATTTTCTGATGCACTTTACGGAAAATCTTTCAGTGCGCAAAAATTTTTAAAAAAAATGTCTGTCTTTAATCAGGTATGAACTTTGCCACGAAATCAAAAGCCTGACAAAAAATCACTGAGTATTCATTTTGACTGGTTGGAAGGAAACGATAAGTGACACTCCTCAGCGACCTCAAGGCCAAACAATCCCGACAGAAGCTTCAACTGAAACTCCTGACTTGATGTGTCATTTAATCCTGAAATTTAATTTTAGTGTGGCTGATTCTGTAAAATCAAGCAAATCAAATATATAGATAGTCAGGAGTTTATTTCCATCACTGATAAGTTGTGTCCTCATACATTGAAAATTAATAGGGGACCCGCTCTTCTATCTTTCTTTTACTCCGCCTTCAGTATATATATATATATATATATATATATATATATAGTGTATCAATGCCAATGCCCAATACAAAACTAGGTTTCTTTCACAAATCAATAATCTATATCAGACATACTACCACCTCATTAATTAGACGCCTTACATATCACCTGTCAAATCAAAGTACTATAAAAAAGCATTTATCGACCCATGATTTAAAAAAGATTTCACTGAAACTTCTAGTTGATCATACAAAAATTATTTATAAATCGCATAACTGTCGAGATCTTATTATTAGAGAAGCCCCATTGATTAATCGCCGTTCGCCCGCTATCACTCTGACACTTTCTAGTAGCGGAGATGTCATGCTATACGTTTTCTAAAAATATAAGTGACCTTCACTCAAGCCTGCCGTGCATGACACATGAATACTCCAAACGGTCATTCTTCTACAAGAATTCAATTTAGCGCAAGCACGCACGCTCGCTCGCTCGCACATAAAATAATGAAAACACGTTGAAATTATAATTTTAAAATATGACTAGAACCGATTTCGCCAGTAATTACAATTTGAATTCTGCGTGGGGTCAACTTGTACAAAGTTCTAATTGTTTCTAATGTAATTTACTTAGTTGTAATATATATATATATATATATATATATATGTTTGTGTGTGTGTGGGTGTCAGATTAAATAATTTGCAAACATTGTCTCTGATTATCTTTAATAAAATCCATAATACTCACGGATAATCTTCCGCGTATTATAATTAAAAATGTAAGAACTGAGCCGTAACATCTTTCTGGCATCTTTCAATTATAATACGCGAAAGATTATCCGTGAGTATAAACGGATTTTATTTAAAATAAGCAGACACAATATTTGCAATTTATTTAATTTGACATGTCTAAAAGAAAATTTACTGCCTAAATACACAAGTATATATATATATATATATATACTTGTATATATATATATATATATATATATATACACTCATCCAACAAAGAAATATTTGATAAGCACAAGGTAATTTATAATAGAATCCTTAATGAAAGCGGGTATAAATCATCAAAAATCAGTTTTGTGGAAAAATTCAAAATTCCAAAAAGCAGAAATAGAAGCAGGATAATAATATGGTATAACCCTCCATTCAACCAATCAGTTAATTTCAAGCTGGGACATAAATTTCTTAAATTAATAGAGAAACACTTTCCCAAAATAACCCTCTAAGCAAAATCTTTAATAAAAATATCATCAAATTAAGCTATAGCTGTTCCAATAATCTAGAAAAAATAATCAAAATGCATAACACTGAAATATTAAAAATACACAGCAAAAGTAAATCCAACACTAATACTAATCCGTCCCATGATAACAACCTCTGTAACTGTAGAAACCCCAACCAATACCCCATGGCCAATAAATGTCTGGCGAAATCTCTGATTTATATGTGTTCGTTTTCATCCTTAGAAAATCCTAAAGAAGAAAGAATATATTATAAATATATAAATTTTCGTTTCGCCGTTGCTGAAGAAGCGAGGATTTCCTCGTAGAAATAGCTATCCAACGGATTTAAATATCGACATTTTTGTTTTATGTTTTATATTTGGCTCTGTAAATATAATATAATGTTTGCATCAAACGCTCCATCTTGATCCATTTTATTATTAATGAAATTAATATTAATTCGAATCAAATCCCTGGGATTTAACCATATGATCATCTTTTTGAATTTAAAACATATATATATATATATATATATATATATATATATATATATATATATATATAATACAAGAAATCTAGAAGTGAGCCACCACCTACCGCGGTTCACACAACGGTTCTTCAGAGAAAGAGGAAATAGCCTATTTCCCCGAAGAACCGTTGTGTGAAATCGCGGTAGGTGGTGGCTCATTTCTAGATTTCTTGTATTGTATTCTCGCTCTACTTTCTACTTTCTACTTTCGTATTTTCGTATCGAGCACTTTGTTGTTAAGGTTTCGTCTTGTGTTTTTTTTTTCCTTTCCAACGGGTACTAGACGTATTGTTCTTGTGCGCTGTTTATTTCTTTCTTTTTTTTTTCCTCATTATTTAACCCATGAGGTAGTTCTCGCCGGGTTATAGGACGGTTTAAATTACTGTTAAGTTAGCAATATTTTCCGAAATTCAGTCTCTTATTATTAGTGTTGCCTTACTGTGATTAGGTTAATTATTATTATATATATATATATTACGCTGATTGAGCATTCTGGAAGAATGGTAGACTTTGATAAACAGTAGCTTCTCTGGCGTGTACGCATCGCTCATTCAGTAAAATGAATTAAAGTACTCTAGCTATTGGGCGCGTATAATGATATGCGCTAGAAAGTCCTCCTTCCACCGAACGCCCATAGTCCAGAGGTAGAGTCGCCAATTCGGTCGGGTTTCAATCCTGGGTTAAAGAGAAATCGGAGTCTAACTGTACTGATGAGCTGTGATACAGCGAAACAAATGTGATGGTCAAGGAATTTGTTTTGAATTTTCTCTTGATGTAAAGGATACAGGTTTTTCTGGGTTTTTTATTCAAGTGTGTCCGGAAATTTTCCACTGATAATTATCAACAGTTCTAACTCTTCAAGCCATTCTATGTATAATCTCTCATTATATGTCGGCGCTAAATCTGATGCGAAAAATGTGGTCATGAATTTAAACTAACGTCATATCAGTGCTTCTGCCAGTGATAAAAAATTGAAATCTAATATCATTCGTCATCGTCTTTTTACTAACTCTGATTCTTTTACCATCCTCTCTGTTTCTATTACGCTCAGTAAACACTTGTATATTAGTAAATTGTATATTAGTAACAGTCATTTTAATCTATGTCGATTTATGTGCACAGCCCCATATTTATCTGATTAAAATAATATACAAACTAAATTACTATATACAAGTTTATGTTTACGAAGAACTTAAAAATTAATATGAATTCGTTTTTTGACGAGTACAAAAGCGTTAAGAACAAATAAAATCAGTAAAACATGTGCAAGTGATCTGTAAACATGTGGGGTCTACTATGAATATTAAATCCTTCAACAAATTTACACTTTCTTTTATAAATACGACACAGAAACTCTAGTTTTGATTGCTAACTAAACTGCACAGTGCCATTTAAAATGTCACGTAAATAGCTAATTCGGGCTTATTTCTGCATACTTTATTAGGAATTGAGCATGACAAATCTAGAGAAATTAGTTGCAGGTGTCAATATATCTACACATAGGTCTTTTCTTTCCTAAAAATGGTAGGCACTATTTCAAATATCACACGAAAACAATGCCTTATCATCATCCTTCTTTAGTGAATTTCTTACACCTTTTTTCGTCTTTGCGTAACTTTATCTACTTTCTTAAGAGTATTTCTCCCGCATAAATATGTTTCCTCTTTTTAAAACAATTTTTCCCAGTTATTCTCATTGCTATTACAATTTGTGAGTGACTTCCCTATTGAATCTTTAAACGCGTTTTTCGTTAATGTTTTGCCCATTTAATATCCTTTACCTGCCAAACAGTAAAAGAAACTGAATGAGACCCCTCTCCAGATATGGTGCGAAGAATAATACATAACAACTAAAATCATGGCAAGCAATGACAAAGAGCATGCAACCAAGACAATAACCATAGTCAGGATTTTGAACTAATTAAATTATCTTGGTTCGGTTGTCAGCGAAAAACGCTCTAGAATAGAAACCTTTAAGCCATCTGAAAAGATAAGAACATCCGCCTAAAATTAAAGATCGGCCTGATGCGTGCATTGACCTCAATTTTTCTGTGAATCTTCGATATTAACAGAAGAGTTACAGCGAAGAATGAAATTATCAGAAATAAGATGTCACATAATTATCCTTACATAAACTGCATCGAAAATGAGAGAATGCAAAAAAAAAAACACCAGAAAAAAAGAGGTCCGTGCAAAGAACTCGTAAAACCCTATCATGAAGAGAAATTTAAAATGTTATGTAAATACAACAAACCTTCTATCCAACAAGGTAGCACCTGAAGCAAATGAAAAACATATGATGCATGGCTGCGAGGACTGGAAGATCCCTTCTAGAGACCCAGATACTAGTATGCCGTAGAGACATGTGGAGGGACCTGATCAGGTACCCAGCGATTCTACGATCACACCTGGTTATGGCGTTTCTAACTACTTCAACGAAAATCAAAAAAACACTTTAACGAAAATAAAAACCCATCTAGGTACTGACCAGACTCGAATTCGCTTAATGCCGGTGTTTCGACTAGGTATAGGGTTATCAATGTATAAAAGACTGATGAAGTTTATATGAAATGTTAGGGAAATACAACAAACCTTCTATCCAACAAGGTAGCACCTGAAGCGAATGAAAAAATTGTCTGATGCATAGGCTGTGAAGACTGGAAGATCCATTCCAGAGACACAGATACTAGTATGCAGCGAAGATATGTGGAGGGACTTGATCAGGTACACAGCGATTCAAGAACCGCGTTTCTAGCCACTTCAATGAAAGTAAAACTTGAGCCAATTACATAGGAGGAATGTTATGTGAAAGAGTGACAGGTTATAGAGGGTGTCAGGATGTGGGTAAGAGAAGGATGAGAATACTGATGAGAGTGGAGTGGGCGGAGAAGAGAGCATAAGAGAGAATGCAGGTTAGTGAGATAGGAAATGATTATTGACTTTACATTTAAATTCTTGGAGATTGTAGCTGTCGGGGAAGCAAGTAAATGGAAGGGAATTCCACGGGCGGGAAGTGTGAGAAAAGAAGCTGGTGGAGTAGAATTTACATTTACAATTTATTGGTTCCATAGTAAAAGCGTGGGACGTATTTGCTAATCTTGTGGCTCCAGTAAATTTATATATAGGGGGAACCAGTGAGCTACGTTCATCGGAGCCGAAATCGTGAAAGTATTTGTAGAAGAGACACAGGTAAGCCACATTGCACCGGCGATAAAGTGACTGTATCGGAGCAGTCAAGTCAGGATCTATCACATTACAGATTCTACGACCGCAGTTGGTTATGGCGTTTCTAACCACTTCAACGAAAGTAAAACTTGAGCCAATTCGACAATTTTTTCGCCGATGAAAAATGACGGTATTCTCTCGCCGATAAAACGATTGACAGCAACACGTGTATCTAAATAAAAATATATAGCATATCTTTATTCGCTTCTTCTGTTATGTTGGAGAGGAAGCTTGGTAGAAGGGTCAACACACACGCATCGAGAGCAGCTGGCGCTTTGTCAGGCTTTCCTTCTCTGTCCCTGTGTTCTGATTTCAACTGCTGACTGCAAACAACCAACTACTGCTATTTGATCTCATTTAAATATGCGAGCCTCGTTTTAACACCGAGCATCCCTGTTGGATACTATGCATATACAGTGCCCATATCTTTGACCCTCAAACTTTGTGTTCGTCAAAACAAAAACTCTGTGTTTTCACACTCACTTACATTCTAAAACAAAATTTTTAATCTTGCAATGCAAATACACTTCCTGGCAAAATCTTATACTATAGTAAACGAATATATAAAAATGGGTATGAGGGTGGTAATATAGCCAGTCGTTTAATTCAGCTTATTTCGTACAACTTCCTATCAATCTTGTCACCATCATTAACTCATAGATGTAGGTGGATAGGCAGATTCATATCTTTCATAAGGGTATTTTGGCTTAAGTGAATATAATCCGCCTGACACAATCCTGCACATATATAAATCTACTATCTGTCCGTGCATTGAATGCTGCCGCCATATATGGTCGGGTGCGCCTGTTATCCACCTAGGTGTCCTTGACAAAATTAAACGGAGAAACGGTAATGTGATACACTCCGACTTTGCTGCTCAGATACAGTCACTTTCTCATCGGCATGAATGAAGTGACTAGCAGTATTTCCACTAGCATTCTACTCAGTAAAAAAAATGTGTTCACAGATCTTTTGTAGTGATCTAGACTGTTATGAAATAGAGATATGATGAGGAAGTGTTATCCAGTAGTGTTATTTTTTTTTTTATAATCATATCGCCCTAAGAAAGGCATTTTACTGCTACTGTTTCGCAGGGGGTTACATAGGAGGAAAGTTATGTAAAAGAGTGACAGGTTATAGGGGGTGTCAAGAAGTGGGTAAGAGAAGAATGAGAATACTGATGAGAGTGAAGTGGACGGAGAAGAGAGCATAAGAGAGAGGACGAAGGTTAGTGAGATAAGAGATGATTATTGACTTTACATTTAAATTTTTGGATATTGTAGCTGTCGGGGAAGCAAGTAAACGGAGGGTAATTCCATAGGCGGAAAGTGCGAGAAAAGAAGCTAATGGAGTAGAATTTGCATTTGTAATTTATTGGTTTCACAGTAGTAAAAGCGAGAGACCTAGATGCTAATCTTGTGGCTCGAGTAAATTTATATATAAGGGACACCAGTGAGCTAAGTTCATTGAAGCAGAAGCCGTGAAAGTATTTGTAGAAGAGACACAGGATATCCACATTGCGTCGGTGAGAAAGTGACTGTATCTGAGCAGCCAAGTCGGGATCTATCACAATACAGATTCTCCGTTGGTAGTATTTAATAGAAGTTACTTATCAACATTGTCGTCTCTGATAATCACTGATTTTTCTTATCTCATGCCGCGTCTAAAAATTTGAAATGTTCAGTGTGTGAAAGGTAGATACGCCTGTATATGTTGAATTGTGCCCTCCTGTTTCGTTGTACTCCTTATGTGTTCTCGGCAACTCTCTGATAAAACTAAGATACTCGTCTTATGGCATATCACGTTGAATACACAGGTTCTCGTTCGATCACCGAAGTTAAGCAACGTTGAGACTGGTCAGTACTTAGATGGGTGACCACTTAGGAATACCAGGCGCTGTAAGCGTTCAGTGACGGATGTGCGTTGTGGTGCAGTGGATATCGACATGGTAAGTGAAATCGGTGGGCCAATTTCGGATTCCAGTTGAGTAACCTGCATTCATTTAAGCACTGGTACCCTTGGGAAAGGTATTAATCCGTCACTTCCTTCCAGTTATGGGGTAAATAACAGGATAGGGCCTGGAGGCAGCCCATCTAGTTTTGGTGTCACAAGAAAAACACTCTTGGAAGCCCTGGCGAAGTATCAAGTATTCAGCTATTTGACAAGACATGAATTTCGCTACAAAACTTCGCCGGGGTTCCAAATGCATAGGGAATACTGGAGGGGTGTTCTGTCTAGGCCCATGGTCGCAAGATGACGACGAAGATAATCTCATATGTCAACAGCACATCACTGTAATGGAAGGCGATGGCAGAGTTGATATTAAACGGGTTGAAAACTTGTTTTAAAATATTTTTAACCCGAACCAGTTTTTTAGTTTTTATTTGATATTTCTGCATAGAGACTGTCTTTTTAGGATTATTCTCTTGTCTCTTGTCCGGATAGAGTTCAGCCAGCGGAGACATCGCTGCACCAGAAAATGGTATCCTTGGGAAGTTACGGTCTTTAAAAGACTGAGATGTGTGGGGTTATGTCGCTCCAAGTGATGCCCATTTTACATCTCAGGTAGCCTCAACAAAAGCTTTGGAGGTTTCGCTCTTGATGTGTCTTAAGTTATCAAGTTTATTTTGAATTTATTCATTTGCTCGATG
The DNA here is from genome assembly GCA_037127315.1 of Ascarosepion bandense. Taxonomy (NCBI): domain Eukaryota; kingdom Metazoa; phylum Mollusca; class Cephalopoda; order Sepiida; family Sepiidae; genus Ascarosepion; species Ascarosepion bandense. The sequence continues at coordinate 1,248,867 of JBBBDQ010001927.1, forward strand.
AACAGCGAAGAGGTGTCTTTAACAATGCTATAATTTTCAGTAAACGATTCAGTGTAATACATATGAAGTGAGTTGAAGTGGAAAGATTATATTAAAAAAACTGCTAAGTCTGCAGGTATTAAATACAATTTACTGTGTCTGGCTAGACGATTTTTTCTTGCCAGAAACTACATATTTATAAGTCTATCATTTCAGTTCTACTGCCACATCTGATTTGGTGATCTTCCTGTATATCTAGAGATTTCTTGATAAAATCCAAAGAAGAATCTGTAATGTTATACAAGCTGACCTGGCAACTTGGCATCAAAAATTTTCCGATTGCTGTAACGTAGCTACCCTGGGCGTTTGATTTGGTCAAGAATCTCTTCACAAATTGCAAATGTACCAGACTAGAATTTGCTGCAGTATTTCATGTACGGAGGAATTAAAAACTTAAATCTGCAAAAGAGAGAACCGAAATACCTAGCAGCAGACACAACTATTGATTTAATGTAATTGTTTCCTTCATACTAGTAATTAAATTTAAACCAGTGATTCTCAAGTTTTAGGTTTTGAAAAAAATACAAACCAAAAACTGACGTACCCTGGATGGCCATCCAGGGTACGTCAGTAACGCAACTGAATCAGAAGATACACTACACATACTCACATTGTACATGAAGTGTATCTTGCTATCACTTTACAGTGTATCCCATTTATATAAGTACCTGTTACAAGGATGCATATTGATAAGAAATTTTTACAAAAGTTTCTGTAGAATCCAGCTATATCGAGAAACCTCAAGACATGTGGAGGGACTTGATCAGGTACACAGCGATTCAAGAACCGCGTTTCTAGCCACTTCAATGAAAGTAAAACTTGAGCCAATTACATAGGAGGAATGTTATGTGAAAGAGTGACAGGTTATAGAGGGTGTCAGGATGTGGGTAAGAGAAGGATGAGAATACTGATGAGAGTGGAGTGGGCGGAGAAGAGAGCATGAGAGAGAATGCAGGTTAGTGAGATAGTGAGATGAAGTGTATCTTGCTATCACTTTACAGTGTATCCCATTTATATAAGTACCTGTTACGAGGATGCATATTGATAAGAAATTTTTACAAAAGTTTCTGTAGAATCCAGCTATATCGAGAAACCTCATTAGTTTTTTTTGTTAGTTGGAATAGGATACTTTAAGATAGCATCCACTTTTGCTGTGATAGGCTTAACCTGTCCCTGGCCAACGGTATGACCCAAATAATTTGCATCACTGAGTTTGGTGTAGAAGGGAATGCATCATTCTTTGAAATGTTACCGGTGCATTTTTCATCCTGATCGGCATAACCTCAAATTTGTATAGACCATCCGGAGTCACAAATGCTGAAATTTCTTTGGCATTGTCAGTTAAGGGCACTTAAGAATAACCTTTCATTAAATCAAATTTACTGACATATTTCGCCTTACTGACATATTTCGCCTTACTGACATATTTCGCCTTACTGACATATTTCGCCTTGTAACAGACTTTTGAAAAGTAAATGCATTAACCAAAAGTCACTCTTTTCCAATTCCTAGAATTGATGACTGTATTGACAACATCGCCAAGGCGAAATATCTCAGTAAATTTGATTTAACGAACGGTTACTGGCAAGTGCCCTTAACTGACAATGCCAAAGAAATTTCAGCATTTGTGACTCCGGATGGCTTATACCAATATAAGGTTATGTCATTCGGGATGAAAAATACGCCAGGAACATTTCAAAGAATGATGCATTCCCTTCTACACCAAATTCAGGGATGCGAGGTCTACATAGATGATCTAATTTTTTACAGCATGAATTGGGACGAACATGTTCGCATCATCAAGTACTTTTTTCTTAAGCTGGAAGAAGCAAACCTATGTGTGAACCTAAACAAGAGCGAATTCTGTCATGCAACAGTAAATTATTTGGGTCATAATGTTGGTCAGGGACAGGTTAAGCATATCACAGCAAAAGTGGATGATATCTTAAAGTATCCTATTCCAACTAACAAAAAACAACTAATGAGATTTCTCGCTATGGCTGGATGCTACAGAAAACTTTGTAAAGATTTCTTATCAATAAGCATCCTTGTAACAGTATCTGTAATAATTCGCTGAAAAAAGAGAATAGAATGGCAAAAACGTCCATAAATTTGATAAAAACAATTTTTTATCATCAAAATATTTTCGTCATCATTAAAGGGAAAAGCCAAAGTATAAATGCTTTCCTGGTAATTGTTCTGATGAACCTATAGTACCCAAATTTTATTAATTAAAACGCACTACTAGATTGGCGTCGTGGTGAAGTAGATATCGACTCGGTACGATAAATCGGGGAGCCGAGTTCGAATTCCAGTTGAATTCCCTGCATTCACTTACTTGGGAAAAGTATTAATCCGTCACTTCTACCTCAATCTATGGGTTAAATAGCAAGAGATTAGATTCTATAGCCTTATTATTATTGTCATCATCTTTGTTGTTGTTATTACAAAGTTTCGGCTGCTGTACTCTCCAGCCTTCTAAAGGTATTTTTCATTCTGAGTAATCTTGTGGTGCAGTGGATATCGGCTTGGAACGAGAAATAAAAGAACCGAGTTCGACTTCCAGTTGAATTCCTTGCATTTAACTGGGAAAGGTATTAATCCGTCTCTTCCCTCCAGTTAAATAAGACAGATTGGGTTCTACACCCTTGGCTGGCATTCAGTCTACCGCAGAAAGCTATGGTAATCTACTGCAGGATAATATTTTGCCCAGTCAGTCATGTATCTTTCGAGATATGATCGCCCAAGCGTGTATTACGTATGGCCGTTGGCTGACTGACTAGATTTATCTATCAATCACATCTGCAGGACCATCGCCGTTCAAGCTAATATATACCAATTTTTGCTTTTCCGGTTGTTACTTTGTTGAATTTATCTACGGCCGGATGTATTAGAATTTATAAAATTTATAACACCCTTCTCATAAAACTGTTGATCAGGAAAATAGCCTTGTAAAGGCGACTGTTATCGTTTCGAGATTTTTTCCGAGTCCCTAGAAAGTTCGAAAAGACTTGAGAAACTGCATTTGATATTAAAAAAGTCAGAGTAATATCTCCTGGCTTATATTCGCAAACATATTCACTCTGGTTTCTTTTCTAATTTTAGGAACCACCTCCATTGATATTTGGCTTACGACCATATCACGTTGAATACATCAGTTCTCGCTCAATCACCGAAGTTCAGTAACATTGAGCCTGGTCAGTACTTAGATAGGTGACCGCTTTGGAATACCAGCTGCTGTAAGCGTTTAATAACGGGTATGCGTGCTTACGGCCATATCACGTTGAATACACCGGTTCTCGCACTATCACCGAAGTTAAGCAACGTTGAGCCTGGTCAGTGCTTAGATGGGTGACCGCTTCGGAATACCAGCTGCGTTTAGTGACGGATGTGCGTTGTGGTGCAGTGGATATCGGCTCGGAAAGAGAAATCAGTGAGCCGAGTTCAAATTCCAGTTGAATACAATGCAATCACTTAAGCACTGGTACCCTTGGGAAAGGTATTAATCCCTCCCTTCCCTCCATCTATGGGTTAAATAACAGGGTATGACTTGGGGACCCTGCCCTTAAAAACAAATTCCAATGAATCTCAATACTCGAAAAGAAAATGTATTACTAAACACAAAATGTATATAAAAAGAAAAAAACAACAATACATAGTTGAAAGAAAAAGGTATTACCAGCAATAAATAAATGAAATCTAGTTGGCAATAATCTGGATCTAGTTTGCCTCCGTCATCAAACGCGAACTGGAATAATTAAGATGGTATAAATCTATATATGTAAAAGGCAAGATGTTTGTGTGTGTGTGCCTGTCTATATGTATTTTATACAAATCCACAATTTTTATCCGATTCTCACCAAACTTCACACAAATATTCTTTAGGCTTCCGGGCAGGTCATGGGTTACGTTTTTTTCGATCTCCTCCCCACACCCGATATCAGAAATCGATACCCCGATATCCGATCAGGTCTGATCAAGATCAGGATTTCAGCACTTTTATCATGGTTGTTGCTGCAGAATTTGCTCTAACTTGGTAAAATTGTAGCTTTTAGTCTCAAACATTAGTAGCTCTTCTCAGTCGACTAACTTTCCACGATATCGGAAATTGATATCCCCGATATTCTATCGAATCTGATCAAAAACCGATATTCAGATATCAATATGGCTCATTTTCTCCAATTTTACACCCGATGAGTACGATACGTTTTTATGGACTTACTTATGGTAGTTTAGCCTTAAACGACTTATTTGACTCCGATATTGGAAATCGATACGCTGATATCCTATCAGGTCTGATCAAAATCAGGGCTTTTATTTTGGTTTTTGCTTCGGGTTTTGCTCTCGGTATAATTGTAGTTTTTAGTCTTAGTCATGATACCATTTACTCAGAGGACTAATTTAGCCTTCAAAATTCTGTTCGCAACGGAAAACTTATTTGACATCGCTACCGGAAATCAAAATTTGACTTACATTCATTCATTTTTCTTTCAATCTACTGTTTCGCTTTGACTGGAAACAACTATTGCTTTTTAGTCTTTCGTGACTACGTCCAGAGCGTCTGAGCTCCAAGATCATGGATTAGTTTTAAATCTTTCATTACACCCGAGCAACACAGGGCTATACTGATAGTAATTATAATAATGCTAAAGTACATTTAATTTTTACTAGTATCCGTATACTATTTCTCCTTGTTTTTAAACTGTTGCAAATGGTCTTACTTTTATAAATTGTCATTTTTGTAGTTTACCAAATATTTTCCTTCAAATCTTAGACGTTATCACTTATTCTAACATAAGGGGAAGTTTCTTTAATAAGCTTTAGTTTAGGGTAGTGTACTGAGTCAGTAAATCAATTCCTTTCTAGTTATATTGTATGTAACTATATATGTAATATATATATATATAATTTTTTTCTCCGGTTGACAGTATTTAATAAAAGTCAAAAATCGGAATGCAGCTACTACCTGTGGTATTCTATATTGGGGTTCTTGATAGATTCCTGGAAGACACAACATTTCGCCGTGTCATCATTTCAATCCAATGCAATGCGGCATTCACCAATAAAAATTACGGAAGATAAATCAGTTTGAATGTCCTTCTTCGGATTTGGAGTTTGGGCTTTTATTTCTTTAACTGAACCGCTTTGTTTGTTTTCATGTCTTCAGTCAATATTCATAACAGTATGGAATATTTTATCTCTGATTACATTTGAAACATCGTTCCTTCGTGCTGGCCAATCAATTTCCTGGCACATTAAACGTTTAGGTAGATACGAAAGAACTGAGATAGATAGATAGATAGATAGATAGATAGATAGATAGATAGATAGATAAGCAAAACAAAATTAGATAGAGATAGATAGATAGATAGATAGATAGATAGATAGATAGATAAGCACAGAATGAGAGAGACAGATATATAGATAGATAAGCACAGAATGAGATAGATAGATAGATAGATAAGCACAAAATTAGATAGAGATAGATAGATAGATAGATAGATAAGCACAGAATGAGAGAGATAGATATATAGATAGATAAGCACAGAATGAGATAGATAGATAGATAGCTAGATAGATAGATAAGCACAGAATGAGAGAGAGCGATATATAGATAGATAAGCACAGAATGAGATAGATAGATAGATAGATAGATAGATAGATAGATAGATAGATAGATAAGCACAAAATTAGATAGAGATAGATAGATAGATAAGCACAGAATGAGAGAGACAGATATATAGACAGATAAGCACAGAATGAGATAGATAGATAGATAGATAGATAGATAGATAGATAAGCACAGAATTAGATAGAGAGAGAGATAGATAAGCATAAAATGAGAGCGACAGATATATAGATAGATAATCACAGAATGAGATAGATAGATAGATAGATAGATAGATAGATAGATAGATAAGCACAAAATTAGATAGAGAGAGAGATAGATAAGCACAGAATGAGAGAGATTGATAGATATATGAATAGATAAGCACAGAATGAGATAGATAGATAGATAGATAGATAGATAGATAGATAGATAGATAGATAGATAAAAACTGACAAACTGATATATATATATATATATATATATATATATACTGGCATACATACATGGATAGACACATATATACATAAAAGCAGAACAAGATAGATAGATAGATAGATAGATAGATAGATAGATAGATAGATAGATAGATAGATTGAGCTGGCTAGATAGATTGATGCATACTCACATCCATATATATATATATATATATATATATAGTAAACAAGTTGTGTTAAACGATAGAGACATCATAGTCTTCCATATTTTCTTTTGAATTTTTTGATATTTTCTGATTAGGCTTTATATTTCCGAATTATATTTGTATAAAAATTGTCCAAAGGTTGTCCTAGTACTTATGAATGTCATCGTTCATCATCAGGGACTACATTACAGTTTAAAAATCAAATATTGCCTTCTATCAGAAAAGGTGTTACAAAATTTTAAAGAAAATAAATAAACGTTATGAAAAATGTTTAAATTCAAAGGCAGAATAATGTAAACAACTTGCACACGTGAAGATATGTTCTCACATAGAGGCGTGAATTATATGGAATACTTAGAGATTTTAAATGCCGTAAAAATACGTTAGAGAATTTGAACTTCGAAAGAACTAATTATGTAAATTGCAAACGGCTTCTGCTTCAATGAACTTAGATTACTGCTGCCCCCCCTAGATACGAATTTGCACGAGAAACTAGATTAGCAACTAGATCCCACCCTTTTACAGTGAAACCGATAAAATGAACTTCTACTCCAACAGTTTCTTTTCTCGCACTTCCCGACTGTGGAATTCCCTTCCACATGATTGCTTCCCCGACGGTTACAATCTCCAGGAGTTTAAATGTAAGGTCAATAGACACCTCCTAACACACTAACTCGCTCCCATTCTTTCAAACACTCTTTCCATCTGCCCAACCCACACCCTCGGTATCCTTACCCATCTATCACCTTCCTTCTGACATTTCCTACACCTAACCAATCATCCTCTTTACCTTCCCCTATGGAGCCCCATGCGCAATAATGGAATGCCTTGCTTGGGGTGAAATGATTAAAAAAAAAATTACTCAGACGCAAAGAATTATTTACTTTAAATATATTTCAAATAAACCCTCTAAACACAACTCAGTACATGTCCAGAAACTTGGTAAGCTGTGCGATTGATAAGAGGTTTTTTACTTCTGATATTGAGTGCCTCTAAAATTTTTGTGGCCTAGCATCTGCGCTGATTCTTTCCATTTTCGTATTTTCTAGTGTTTTCTGTCTGCAACTTCAAATTCATCCCAATGGGGAGGCTGATCTTTGGTGGGCGACCTCTTTCTCTTTTATAGTTCTTTCCGCAGCTGAATGGGAGGCATAAACAGAGTACTAAATCATGATCTCATCTGTGGGAGGTCTTACTCAGAAGAAGTGTCAGCGAAATGTGGAAACAATTTTGGAGGTCGTCCTGATGTTATATGGAGTACAGATCTGTATTTTTCCGATAGTTCCTACACATAAGGTAGGCAGTCAGAGGCTGCCTTTTGGGTGTTCTTAACCTCCTGCACCCTTCCATCTGCGTTTTTCAGAGCTGCTCTCACGTAACCAGTGTAGGTTTTTCAGTTTATGGGATTGTTTATACTCAACCTTTCTGATCCACTGCTAGGAAGTTTGGGTCAGTGTCGGGCCAGGGAGGTTTTTTACTTCTGAATCCATCTTGCATATATACAAATCAACCATCCGTCAGTGCATGGAATACTGCTGTCATATATGGTCAGGCGCACCCTCTGTTCATCTCAGTGTACTTGACAGGCTCCAAATCAGTAATGTGATAGGTACCGATTGGCTGCTCGACTCTAGCCACTTACTCACCGACGGCTTTTCTCTGTCTGTTCTATAAATATTTTCATGGCTTCTACTCCAACAAACTTAAGTCACTGGCCCCCCTGCCACAGGTGTTTGCTCGTGCAACTAGACTGGCAACTGGGTACCACCAATTCACAGTTAGATCAACCAAATACAGACGACAATTCTACACCATCCACTTCTTTTCTCGTACTTCCCGCCTGTGGAACTCGCTTTCATATTCTTGCTTTCCTGCCGGCTACAACCTCCAGTAATTTAAATGCAATGTCAATACCCATCACTTAACAAAGTGACTTTAGTTCTTTCTACACCACCCTGTATAACCTTTTCTTTCTCCCCACCTTTGCAACTATCATCACACCTGTATTCCCATCCTTTCGTCTTTCTGTTTAATCTCCTCCTATCTAATCTTGTGACTCTTATGTAACCCCCTGCACATCAGTGACGTTACTGCCTTGCTCGGGATGATACGATTAATATATATATATATGTATATATATATATCCATGGGTCCCGACCTATACCATTTTCTTGATGTTGTAAGCAGCAATGATCCGTATAGGTGGTAGGAGTTGAAGGTAAGTTATGGCCCGATAAATGTTCGCTTGCGATATACGGATGTCTTAAATCACTTCTCTGTTCAAGATATTAATACATCCAGAAATGCTAGTTCTTTTCGTTCTCTATTGCAAACTGTATCGATAGTAGTAGCTAAATCTCTCCCTTGTCTGACCAGAGTATGAAAGTGCCATCTATGTATGTCAGCCTTAGAGCTGGCTTTACTGATCTGGATTCTAATGCTATCACGCCAAAGTATTCTATGCAAATGTCAGCAATTACAGTTGAAAATGGTGAGCCCATTGCTAAAAGTTCATCCTGTCGATATATGCCTTATCATATTCTTGAGCAGATTAAAACTTCAACAGGTAACACACGAAGTTCATCACACCACAGTAAAGGCAGTAATGAACATTAGTCAACATCAGCTGGGTGCCTCTGTAGAATTGGTGCTGAACAAGGGTCTCAAATTAGCAGCGATAATCAGGTGGTTACCATACCTGGACATCATTGCCCGAATCGTGGAAACAGCCTTGAATAGTCCAGCGGTTCGGGTGGATGAGCTAAGATGGAATGTGAGATAGACACTGGAGAAAGCTAAGCCGCTCAAATCAAACATCACGAAACTGGAGGGTTTGGCAATCAAAAGCTTACAGAGGAATAAAGATAGATAGATTTACATGGATATACTGAACTACATAGATAGATAGATAGATAGATAGATAGATAGATAGATAGATAGATAGATAGATAGATAATGAAAAGACTAGAATAGATAGATAGATAGACAGATAGATCGATAATGAAAAGACTAGATAGATAGATAGATAGATAGATAGATAGATAGATAGATAAGAAAAGAAGTATATATATATATATATATATATATATATATATATATATAAATGGGAAGCAATCGCTCTTTTATGGAATATTTCATTAAAAATTAGCGACAAGGTTTAGTGGTTAATTTTTAATGTAATTTTTCATGTGATCTTACGACTTTTTCTTTTGGGCATAATATATTAGTCATCCACATACAAGCCTGTTTCGCTGTATCACAGCTCATCAATGTGGCTAGACACACCCAGCTGTTTCTGGTTTGAGGACAAACATTTGGAAAATGTTTATATAATTTGCATCCTCAAAAGAAAAAAATCATGAAGAATTACATAAAAAAACTTAACCACCACGCCTTGTCTGTCATTTTTAATGAAATTTGCAAAAAGAGAGATTACTTAACACACATATATATATATATATATATATATATATATATATATATATATATATATATAAATCCAGGTAAAGAGGACCCAAGGTTTTACGATTTTGATGTCCCTGACATTTATTTTTTTTAAACAGTGCTAAATACAATAAATATTGCAGGGCATAATATAATAAATATTACTTGCTTTTTGTATGATATATTAATATAATAATTATGAATTATTATGAATTAAAAATGATATATTAATATAATAATTATGAATTATTATGAATTAAAAATGATATATTAATATAATAATTATGAATTATTATGAATTAAAAATGATATATTAATATAATAATTATGAGTAATTATGAATTAAAGTAAATTGCGACACGAAAATTTCTATGTTTCCAGATAGAATCTCGTCATCAGGCAATGTTGGATGTTAGTTGTGAAAATGATTTACATTTAAACACAAAAATCATCGGTTTGCTATTTATGTATGTGAGAAAATTTAAAATTTAAAATTATATATCTTCCCCTATACACAAGTCACATGTTTATTCTCCTAAAGAGAGTCAACTTTAGACGCGAAACCCATCTAGCGACACAAATACCATGATGGACAGTTAATATATCATACAAAAAGCAAGTAATATCAATAATAATAACAACAATCAATCTACAAAGGAAATCTAAGGAAAATGGTCCCGGCTTCTCGCATATTTTTCTTCCATACCAATTTCATTCGTTGGACCGACCACTATTTCTGTTTGTAATATTTTAATATATATATATATATATATATATATTAGTCATCCACCTACAAGCCTGTTTCGCTGTATCATAGTTCATCAGTGTGGTTAGATATATCCAACTCCACCGATTTAGTGTCAGTCGGAGTCGCTACACCCTAAGCCATAGGCGCATGGAATCAGAGAAGGGAAATTTTAATGTGTTGTATATAAGCAGTGTATACACACGCCAATCACTGAATTAACTCAATTAATTTCCGAAGAGTAACGCATATATCGCAAAAGTGGAAACTGTTTTTAAAATTTTCTTCTCCAGAGAGCTCAATCGTAATGAGAGCATAATATATTAGTCATCCACATACAAGCCTGTTTCACTGTATTATAGTTTATCAATGTGTCTAGACACATTCAACTCGACCGATTTGGTGTCAGTCGAAGTCGCTACCCACTAAGCCATAGGCGCATGGAATCAGAGAAGGGAAATTTTAACGTGTTGTATATAAGCAGTGTATACACAAGCCAGTCACCGAAAGAACTCAGTTCATTTCGGAAGAGTCACGCATATATTGTAAAAGTGGAAACTTTTTTAAAATTGTTTTTCTCTAGAGAGACCAATCGTAAGAGAGCATAATATATTATAGTAATTTTTGGCAACACAGTTTTGCAGTTATTTTTTGTTATCATAACTCACATACCTGAATATGTTCTCGGAAGGAGATTGAAAGTGCTTGGGAACATCGAGAAATGAATGATAAAATCAGCTGTTAAAGTAACAGTTTATTTCTTACAGCTATCAATTATAATACGCGAATGATTATCTGTGAGTATAAACGAATTTTATAAAAATAAGTAGACACAATGTTTGCAATTTATTTAATCTGACATATCTAAAAGAAACTTTACTACCTAAATACAGAAATATATATATATATATATATATATATATATATATATAGTCATCCGCGGACAGACCTGTTTTGCTGTATCACAGCTCATTAGTACTGTTAGACATCCGACTGCTTTTAATCCAGGATCGAAAACCGACTAAATTAGCGTCAGTTAGCGATTCTACCTCTGAGCTATAGGCGCTCGGTAGAGAAGGCAGACTTTTAGCTTATGATGCATCATACGCCAGTAGCCAGAGTTCTCTAATTCTCTAGTGAATGAGCTATGCGTAGATGCTAGAGTAGCTACTGAGAGCGTAAATAATATATATATATATATATATATATATATATATATATATATTTCTTCTGGAGTTAAACAATGGAAAAGAACATATATATATATATATATATATATATATATATATATATATAAAGAAACTATAGTAGTTGTTTCAATTACTTTACATAAGGATATATATATGCGCGTGTGTGTGTGTGTGTGTGTGTGTGTGTGTGTGTGTGTGTGTCCTTATGCAAATTAAGTGAAACTAATACTTTAGACCAGGGTCCTGGTTACGACGGTAAACTTCATCCGGCAGCAAGGCCTCTGATTAGGAGATGGTGTGGAGCATATAACCACCTCTTAATTGCTGTTGTTCCTAGGTCCACCCTGACCCGGGGTTGTAGCACCTGTTAGAGTCCCAGCTATGAGCAATTAGTTACCCTCCAAACTGGGGTAAAAAAACTATGAAATTATAAAAATACACTTTTATAGAAATATATATCTGAAAATAGACATAGAAAATTTACATTTTTGAAGGAAAAAAGAATTATTGCCATCAGACATTTTTGAAAGAAAAGAGTATTACCAGCTTTACATTTTTAAATACAAAATTAAAAGATATCTTTAGTTTTCTAAAAAAAATACAAAAAAAAATTTAAAAAATTAAAAAAAATAAAATTGTTTTCATCAAAATCTGATTAAATCAACATTTTCTTTATAATTGAACATTAAAAAGATACATTAAAACCCCAACATTTTTTACATTAAACAACCCATAGAGGTTGATATGCCATTTAACGGAACCCAAACTCAAATACTTTAGACCCACTGGAGTTACAGGGTGTAATCGATTTGTATTTCTTTCTCACATTAGTTTATTTGTAATGATGCGCAGTAATATGAATCTATTTTCGATGTGTATGATGAAATTTGTTTGGTCTTGAAAAATACTGCGTCACCCGTGACTGCATCTGATTTTTATCACTATTTTCTCGACTGTCGATTAGTTGTCCTACAGCCATCGTCTGCGATGGACATTACTCGAAGAAAGCGTGAACAATTTCTAACGTTGCCCGAACACAGTGACTGGCCTTACAGAGAGAGATTGTGGATATTTTTTGTGTCAGCCATTCAACAGTCATCAAGGCAAATAAATGAACAGAATCCATCAGTTTAAGAAAAATGCGGTCGGAATAAAAAAAAAAAAACGCCAAGCGGCAACAAACACGACTTAATCAGGTAAAATGTGAAAGAATGTCGGAAGAAATTATTCGTTTTGTTTCAATTAATTTGAGCAAGGGTATATTATCTATATATATAAAAAGGCAATCTGTGAGTCTGTGTGTGACTGTAAGCTATGCACGCCTACATTTTTTATGCTACGCCATTTAAACCTTCTAGGGACACATATCTACAGGGAAGCCAGGTCGACATATACTTTTTGAGTTTAAGTTCAGCAATTTTCTCTTCATATTTCTTTCCCACGCTGTTAAAAATATGAAGAACAAATTGGAAAAGGACACTCAAAATGGGACTCACTAAAGGAAGCGATGGTGACCACAGCGAACAATATTGCGACAAAGGAAATCAGACGTAGAAGAAAAATCGAGTGGATGATTGAAGAGATTCTCCACATAATTCATAGGAGACAAAAATAAAGCCAAGACATGGAGAAGAGTACAAGAAACTACACAGGGAGATAAAGAACACATGCAGACAGGCTAAAGAGGAATGGCTCAACAAAAATGCGCAGAAGTAGAGAGACTGAGCAGGACTAATAAAGCAGAGATGCATAAAGAGATAAGAGAACTGACAGGACAAAAAACCTGCTTCTCAACAGAATGTATAAAATCAAAGGATGAGGCAATTATATTAGAGGAAGAAGTAATACTCCAGCGATGGGAAGAATAAATAAGGGATCATTTTGCGACAGGAAAGAACAACCGATAATACAAAAGGAGGAGGATGGACCGGAAATATTAAAATCTGAACTAGAAGCTGCAATGGCCAAACTGAACAGAAACAAAGCAGCTGGTCCAGAGGACGTCGTAATATAGCTACTGATAGCCCTGGAAGAATATGGCATAGAAACAATTACCGACATAATAAACGAAATTTATAGTAGTGGAATAAGACGACCTATGCAAGTGAGAAAAAAGGACTACAAATAAATTTAAGAAAACTGAATGCATGGTCATCAGCAAAACGAGCAACCCAAAATGCCAAATACAAGTAGTGGATACCAGAATCAAGCAAGTCCAAAAATTTAAATACCTAGGAAGTGTTATAACATGAGATGGAAAGTGCGATACAGAGATCCGAAGGTGAATTGGCATGGCAAAGAGCGCGTTCCAGAAGCTAAGTAAAGTACTAACACACAGGAAAATTTCACTAAACACAAAGAACATAGTGCTAGATTGCTATGTTAGGTCAGTTCTTCAATACGGCAGTGAATGTTGGACAATATAATCGAAAATGAGGACAAAACTTGAAGTAGCTGAAATGTGGTTCTACAGAAGGATGCTGCGGATATCGTGGACTAAGCATGCAGGCAACGATGAGGTGTTGGAAAGAATGGCAACGAAAAGGAAATTAATACTGGGCATCAGGAAGAGACAACTGAAGTTCCTGGGACATACAATAAGGAAGGAGGGCTTGGAGAACCTGATACTGACAGGCCAGATAGAAGGAAAAAGAGACAGAGGAAGGCAGCGGATAACATATTTGCGGGGCCTGATCAGGTAGATGACGGAACGGGGATTGCGGGGTGTAACAGGAGCAAACACACTAAGAGCCACAAGGGATAGGGAGACGTGGAGAACGATGATCGCCTACGTCCTGAACAGACAGGGCACATAGAAGAAGTATTTTCCCTTTTTCAATTTTTGCCCAATGGTGAAGATTGTTTACATTTGCTCTGTAAATCATCTCAGATCTAAGATGGTTGCTAGATTACGTCATGGAAATCAAATCCCACTTGTCAAACGCGACTAAGAAAAACAAAAACAAATGAGCCTTTATATTTAATCTTTATTCCGATGTTTTTAAAAATTCATTTGGTCAACAAAAAATGTGAATATTTTTCCTGTAATTTTGAAGCAAAATAAATATTTTTAAAAAAAGGGTTTTTTCAAACAAAAACAAAATATGTAAAAAAAAAAGTGCCAGTGATTAATTTAATTATTTAAGTTTTTTTTTTCAGATTTAATATTTCATACTTCGGAAAATAAAATTTAAAAAAATAAAGCTTTTTTTTCGCTAAATATTTAATGTAGGAAATCAACTGTCTGTAAATTCGTGTGGCATTAATGTAACTTTTTCCTCTAAAATCAAAAGCCTACATTTTTCAATATTCTTCGAAAATTTCTGAACTGAGAGCGTAATAGTTTTTATATTTCTAATTTCAGTAAAACAAAATAAATATTTTTTTAATTTTATGTTAAATGCATTTAATCAACAAAAAAATGTAAATATTTTCCCCATAATTTTGAAACAAAACAAACGCAATGTTGTTTACAATTTCACACAAAACATCAAATCACGTTTACGCAAAACAAAAGAAAATAGATTTTTTAATGCTTCTCCTACTACTAAAATATTCTGAGTTGCACGAGAAACGCCGAGCTATGATTCTAGTGTATATATATATATATATATATATATATATATATATATATATATATATATAAAAGGCAATCTGTGAGTCTTTGTGTGACTATTCCCTATGCACACCTACATGTTTCAGCTACGCCATTCAAAATTTCTAGGGACACATATCTTCAGAGAAGCCAGGTCGACACATACTTTTTGAGTTTAAGTTCAGCAATTTTCTCTTTCGCACTTTTTAGCCAATGGTGAAGATTGTTTAAACTTGCTCGGTAAAACAGCTAAGATCTAAGATGATTGCTAAATTACGTCACAGAAATCAAATCACACGTGTAAAACCCGACTAACATCTTTTTTTATTAAAAAAAAAAGAGCCTTTATATTTAATTTTTATTCCGACGTTTTAAAAATTCATTTGGTCAACAAAAAAATTTGAATATTTTCCCCGTAATTTTGAAACAAAAGAAATATTAAAAAATGTAGGAATGCATAGGAAACAGTTACTAACAGATTGTATTTTATATATATAGATTATATTTTAAGTGTCTGCAGTGAATTTAAACGTATTTGTTTCATCCGCTGAAGAAATTAAAATGTTCTGAGTTGCACGGGAAACGCCGGGCTATGATGCTAGTATCAATCAATCTCTCTCTCTCTCTCTCTCTCTCTCTCTATATATATATATATATATATATATATATAGTCATCCGCAGACAGATCTTTTTCTCTGTATCACAGTTCATCAGTTCGGTTAGACACCCGATTGCTTTTAGCCAGCATTGACACCTGACCGAATTGACATCAGTCATCGATTCTACCTATGAAGTTTGGGCAGACTTTATATACAATGTAAACATACGCCAGTAGCACAGAGTGTTTACATCTATTACTGAATGAACGATATATACATATATAAACCAGAAGAGCCTCCCAGTTAAATCCGTATTTTGAATAGTGCTGTTTTTCTCCCATCAAATAAATTTTTGCCTCCTTACAACTAAATTCGATAACGAAAAAATATCAATAATTCTGCGACGAATTTATTGATAACTTCACGGACTAGACTCGTGACAATCTTAAAGTGACGATTCGAATACATCTTAAGCAGAGTAACCGCTTATACCAATCCCATCGTCCATAGTCGCCTTTCATTCATAACATGAGGATGTGACGCGGCAAATTTTTTCTTCGCATTTCTTTCACCTGAGAACCCGTCATTTTAACAATATGGCGGATTCATTACCTTTTTTCCCTGTTTTCTGCTACGTGCTCGAGTATTGTTTGCACTGAATTTAACAATTTACACCAACACCTCCGTTCTTTTTTACCTTGAACGGACTTAAAATATCTTTAAAAAAAGAATTTGCAAACAATTTTTAACGCTTGGGTTCACAGATATTATCTTTATTACGAAAAAATGTTTTATTTTCGCGGCCTTTTCTCCGAATAAATATAAAAGAAATAACAGTTTAAATACCAGAGCAGGCGTGTTGCAAGCTGCACCAAAATGACACATCTGAAATTACAACCATATGTGGCCCTGAACTTTCATACACTTGGACTTTATTTCTATTGTAAATTCATCCGTAAATAAATTCATAATCGTCGATTCATTTTTACTATCGATCAAACCCCTGAGAAATAAAATTTTTAAAAAAGTCTTTTATTATTATTTTAAGAATTTGATTTGATCTGATTGATTTGTGCGGCTTTATCATTTTACCTATAGCCTTGGGAAGAAAACTCTGAATTTAGGCCCGATTGTACTATCCTAAAAGTATGCATACCTGCAATCTAAGACATGTCAAATAAATTGATGTTTCCATTAGGTTCAAACACTGCTGGAAGATGCATATGTTCGTAATAAGTTTTCTCGATTACTTAGCCTGTACATTTTTTTAAATATTTTTATAATCATATCGCCCCAAGCAAGGTAATTTACTGCCACTGTTTTTCAGGGAGTTACATAAGAGGAAAATTATGAGAAAGAGTGACAAGTTATTGGGGCGGTTAGGAAGTGGGTAAGAGAAGGATGAGAGTACTGATGAGAGTGGAGTGAACGGAGAAAGGAGCATGAGAGAGAGGATGCCGGTTAGTGAGATAGGAGATGACTATTGACTTTAAATTATTGGAGATTTTAGCTATCGGCGAAGCAAGTAAACGGAAATAAACATGATGTTTAATTATAAAAAACAGAGTTACTACTTAAATACGAGTATCTATTAAAAATAATGTTTTAACAAATAAATTTAAAATTTCGGAGTTAATCCTTTTCATAACGGATTTCGTAAATACAAACAAAATAGTTGTTATAAATGTGTCTATTTAAAATACTAATGACTACGTCGAACTCAAGCTAAATATAAATTTTCAGTTCGCTGTGACCCTGCTGCTGTCTGTCAAGAGGTAGGTAGGTCAGCAGTTTAAATTTTCATTAACTGGGATTTGTGGAGATAGGCGTGCTGGCAGGTGTGCGTCAAATATGCGATCACGTTTCTCAACGTTTTCAAAGTGAGGCACTCGCTTAATCAACACATGCATTTGCCCTATGCGTAGCAGCCCCACCCCTGCATACTCGTCCCATCGAAGCATCACTTGATTAATCGCCCAGACACAAACTGCAGCGACATCAAAACCTAATCAACCAATTGCATATCAATCATCACGCGTACCGGCTTATTGAAAATATCTACGTGTGCCCATGTCCGGCACAATTCCAAATTGTTCAAGTCATTCTCATCTCAAAAGCCAAATCGCTCAGATGCGAGGTCTCTTATTTTAGTGCCAAAATTCAGTGGACTCATTTTGTGGCAGAATAAAATTACTAAGCTGTGTACAGAATATCATTTTCGAATTCCCAGTTATATCACCTTTCTGAAAATGGCATATAAGCTTAAAACTTAAAACCAGAATAAAAAAAAAATATCCAAATGCTGGACAATTTTTATCTTTATTTTTACATGAAATTAAAACCAAAATACGATGTTTAGAACGGCTCATGATTAAACATAATAATTTGTTATTAACTTGATTCTAAGCTTTCGGCTCGCATGAGCCATCTTCGCTGATGGTGGATGTTTTGTGTTACCGTCCTTATAATCTCTCTGAAGACATTCATTGTCTCTTATATTTAACAGTATATGTTTAGAATATATATATATATATATATATATATATATATATATAGTGTATCGAGGCAGTAGATAATTGTCTAAACATATACTGTTAAATATAAGAGAAAATGAATGTTTAATCATGAGCCGTTCTAAACATCGTATTTAGGCTTTAATTTAAGTTGAAAATAAAGATATTGGAGGCCATCTACATGAAATCCAAACGACCCCCACTTAATAAAATCACGTTTAAATCTGGTCATAACACATTACATTGCATTTAAATATATGCATCTGTTATCATTTCGAGTTCTCACGCATTGTGACGTCATGGAACCACATTACAAATTTGCGAACTGCGTTTGCTATTTGGTAACTCTTATAGTTGCTTAGCGGAGTTTTATGTCAACACAAGATCGTCGCTGATGGTGGATGTTTTGTGTTAACGTCCTTGTAACCTCTCTGAAGATGGCACATGTGAGCTGAATGCTTAGGACCAACTTAATAAAAAAAATCCAAATGTTGAAGAATTTTTGTCTTTATTTTAAACTGACATTAAAACTAAAATACGATGTTTAGAACTGCTCATGATTAAGCATAATAGACATTCATTGTCTCTTATATTTAACAGTATATGTTTAGAATATATATAAATATATATATATATATATATATATATATATATATATATGTAATGTTTTTTCATATCGTCTAATAAGCTTAATAGAATTATCGTTGAAAGAGGAAAGAAAATCACAATATTAATACATGTTTTATTTAATCCTTTCTTAGCTTCCGGCTTACATCAGCCATTATCAAAGATGAAAATAGTGTTGGTTGTAACGGACAGTTTGCGGACGAACGATAATACTAGTCGTCTATTTCGTTTGTGTGGAGGATTGGAGAACACGTGCGTGCGTGCATGCTGGAAGCGAAAATCGCACTACATCTTCTGACGTCTCACATGACCACCCGAGAGTGAGGGCGAGAAGTATTAAGTATAAAAAACCATTGGGATAACCAATCGTCCTGTTATCTATTATTGGCATTTGAGAATGTGTGTGGAGATTTCGCAGTTCATTTTGTTCAGGTTAGGTTTCAACTGTTTTATGTATATGGTTTCGAGTAATTTTAGTTTTTGTTTCTTGTTTCCGGCTATATATATATATATATATATATATATATATATATATATATATATATAAAGCCGGAAACAAGAAACAAAAACTATATATATATATATATATAAGCAGATAGATAAATGTAAAATTTCCAAATAGTCTGCCGATTAGCGGAAGTGTCTGAATGTCTGTTACTTAAATTCGCCAGCAATATGAGTTAGGAAGAAGAAATTTGATGTGGAATTTACAGATAAGAAGTGAATATGGTGGATGGTGTCAGAATTGAAGCATAACGAACTTGAAAGAGAAATTCAGTGGACTCATTTTATGCCAGAATAAGATTACAAAGCTGTATAAAGAACATCATTTTTGGATTCCATCTAAGAAGTTATATCATCAATTCAGTAAAATGATCTAAACGATACGATTTGAAATCATGATATGTCTACAGAATGATACAGATGGAACGGGAAAGATTCATTCCGCTTTTTGAATTTCTCCCGTTATGAGCATTACTATATCCATGGTATAATAACACCGTATAAAAATTTACCCACAGAAGATACATAAACCAAAGAAAGAAAAGGAGTGAGGAGCCAAGCTCGTCACCCTCAGAAAACAATGACGCGATGGAAGAAATCATTGACGCTTTTGAGATTCAGAGACCTCAGGAAAATTTTTTATTTATTTATTTTTTTTTTATAAGCGCTTCACCCCGAGCAAGGCATGTCACTGCCACTACTGCGCAGGGGGCTACATAGAGTGGAGAAAGGATGATTAAATATATGAAATGTCAGAGGGTGGGTGATAGGCGGGTAAGGATACAGAGAATGGGGGTTGGGTAGATGAGAGTGTTCTGAGAATAATGGGAATTAGTGTGATAGGAGCTGTCTATTGACCCTACATTTAAACACCTGGAGATTGTAGCTGTCGGGAAAGCAGACTTGTGGAAGGGAGTTCCACAGGCGGGAAGCAAGAGAAAAGAAGCTGTTGGAGTAGAATTTACGGTTACATCTTATTTGTTTAACTGTAAAAGGGTGGGACCTAGTTGCTAATCTAGTATCTCGTGTAAATTCATGCTTAGGCGGCACCAGAGATCTAAGCTCATCGGAGCAGTAGCCATGAAAGTACTTGTAGAAGAGGCACAGGGAAGCCACATCACGCCGGTGAGAGAGTGGTTGCAGCCGGTCTGCCAAGTCAGTATCAACCACGTTACAGATCCTCCTTTGTATTTTGTCAAGAAGCCCAAGGAGAGCAGCAGGGGCACCCGACCAGATATGGCAGCAATATTCTACTGAAATTAGAAGAACTAGCAGAAAACGGAAATTTACGGAACCACTAATCATAGATCACAAGCGGAAAAATTCTTAACTCTCCCCCAAAAAAGAAGCTAGGAAGTGGGGTGTTGTAGGATGTCCCTTTTTCTATGATAATGGGCTCGACTTGAGTATACATATATTCCTGCCATAGTGAGAACCGTAGAGATCCGTAAGTTACCGAACGATACCGAAGTTACACAGAGAATACCGCTTCAGTAGGCATAGTAGCTCTGAGCTCTACTCAGCCAGAATATTATTACACGGATTTACTATTTCAACACGGCTTCACTTCAAGACATGTATATATATAATATTTAATAATCGTATTCCTGGATTACTAACCTGTATTCCAGTTTGTATATTTACGTTCAATATAACCTCTTTTCCTATCTCAAATATTTGTTTTGTTGTTCATTATTTTGTGTGGTTCCTCACCTGGAATCCACAACATTATGTCCAGGTCTTCAGATTCAAACGGGCCGAATTCATTCATGTTCCACGCGAGGACGTATTCTACGAACCTGAAAAAGCAAATCTTGGGGTTTTCCAAATTGGGGACTTAGAGTTGGTGTTTTATACTGTATCTCTGATAAAATATTCCTTATTGACTTGTAAGCTGCAGAAACGGCAGATTTCGCCTCTGCCTGGGCCAATGTGAGCCGGGCTAAGGAAAGAAATCTTTTAGTTTGCCTTCAGTAGACAAACTCCGAAAAAACTGCCGCTTTAATTTTGTAGGAATTGACATGATTAGGCAGCTGTTATGTGAATTATATCCACCAGATTGGAAATAAGTGTATTCTGCATTCCTAAATAGAAACAAAAAATGAACATAATTGACAGCAGAAATTTCTAGTGAACACAATGAAGGAAAACGGCTTGACAAATTTGACACAGTATATGTTGAAAGCAACAGCGACAGAAGAAATCCAGCGCATAACCTACCCAACAAGTTAGTACAAATGAACACAAGGAAATGGTTTAAGAGAGATAGACGAAAGACAATATTTATATAAACCTGTAAAAAACAGGAAGTTGTGGAGAGCCATGATCATCAACATTGTGAGGAGGCATATCAAATAGAAGAAACAAAAGAATACCAAGAAAAAATTACAATCTGGTTAGGTTTGGTGATAGCAAATCCCCCCCGTGTAAACCTACTTAGTATTTGTGGTTAGCGTAACGGTTAACGAGTCAAGTCGTAGTTCCGAACAAATCTGACATGTTTACTTTGCTCAAATGCATAAAGACGACTTTTTTTTCGTATGCAATTTAAATAATATGATAAACTGTGCTCTCTAATCATGACTGACCACTCAACTAGAAGGTCAAGTCTGAATTCAAAAGAGTAAAGAAAGGAATAAAAATCACCGTTGTTAACTTTCCAAAGCGGTCATAGATATTCGAACATATTTAAAGAATTTTCTAAGCATAGCATTGATGTGGAACAAGACTGAAATTACGAGCCACTAAGCGAGGATAGATCTCACTACTCAGTCGTAATTGTTCAAGGCTTGCTAAACATTGCACCACGTGGAAGTGCCATAAACATATTACAAAAGAGCAGTCGAGGGCTATGATCGCCTAGGTGCTAAAAGAAAATGACTCTTAAATGACACTTAAAAATATTTCTGTACAGTCCTGAAAAGAAAATAGCACTTAAAAACATTTCTGTAGTCCTGAAAGAGAACGGCACTTATAAATATTTCTGTACAGTCCTGAAAAGAAAATAGCACTGAAAAATATTTATGTACAGTCCTGAAAGGGAACGGCGCTTAAAAATATTTCTGTACACTTCTGAAAATAAATGGCCCTTAAAAATATTTCTCCACAGACCTTAAAGAAAATGGCACTTTAAAATATTTGTGTAAGGAATTCATTTTTTTTTTTGTAATTAAATTATTTTATTGGTTTTAAAAATATATTTTTACCATAAGTGAATTTAAATTTTATTCCGCTTATCATCCAGCTTGTATTTTTAGCTTATATCTATAAAAAACATGCATGCGAGATATGTTTAATCGTTGAAAACTGGTAATAATTTGATATAAGGCTGGTCACAAGTATTAATGGATAAAATTCATTAATCGTGTTGATTATTATTAATTAATCAGTATATTACATTCTTCCTTTTATGACATCAGACTACCTTTCATGTGCGCTGTGGTGCAGTGGATATCGACCGGATGACAAATCGGGGTGCCGAGTTCGAATTCCAGTTGAATTCCTTGCATTCACTTACGCACAGATACCCTTGGAAAAGGTATTAAGCCGTCTCTTCCCTCCATTTATGGCTTAAATGATAGGACAGATTGGGTTCTATAGCCTTGGCTGGCAACCAGTCTGCCGCAGAAAGTAATGGCAACCTACTGCGGGATAATCTTCTTCCCAGTCAGTCATGTCTCTTGCGAAACATGATTGTCCACATTGTGTATCACGTATGGCCCTTAACTAACTGAGAGAAACGAGCAAAAATCACCGTAACTAACTTTCTGTTATGGAATCGCCCGATTTTTTATAGAATAAAGGACTCGCCTGTTGTGTACATATAATCCTGTCTATACAGAGAACGGTGTACAGTTGTAGAGTTTAGTAAGGAGTCAGTTGGTCTGTAAGTTGGTGCACAGTTAGTTGGAGTTGTTTAGATATACACTCATTACCCGGACATACTATTTCACTTTAAAACTGTATATAATTATTTATATTAATAGTATTCCTGACTTGACTAACACGTGTTCCATTTTGTATATCTCGTTCAATATAACAAAATTTCTATCTCCATATCTGTTTTTTATTTATTTCGACACATGATCGCCCAAAACTAGACATGATCGAGACATGATCGCCCAAAAACGAGACATGATCGAGACATGTTCGCCCAAAACGTGTATTACGTATGGTACTTAACTGACTAACTACCATTCATCTATGGTGCGTATGTCGGCATAAAATAATGTTAACCGTTTTTTTTTTCTTTCCCAAGCAACCATCGGAATTCTGTAAATTCTGATGCTTGGGAAAGATGATTTGCCTTTGCCTTTTTCACGGTTTTGAATTTATAATATTCCTTCAACAAGATTTCCTACCAAGAAGGGAGGAGTGAAAGGACGGATACATCCATTTACCAAGGAGAGGAGTGTGAATGCAACCAACTAGGCCGGAACTAGAACTTAATTAGCTGATAACCATTACAGTACAGTTCAGCGCAAATCCATAGCAATATTAGTTTAAGTCATACATAAGTTTCGGTTTAGTCTATCAATTTTATTGCTCAATAAATAAAGTTTAATTCGATTTTGTTCAATTATAAACCTATTATGTTTTGAAATTACATGCTGCCACTTATCAGGCGGAGCAGATCTTTGATAACGTGTAAGTAAAATTCTAGACGTTTTGACATTCTCTTGAAGATAACAGATTGATTTGAACGTTTTTACAGATTACTCTGGTCTACAACAAATTGATGATCTAAGTTTTTTCTTCTTCTTCTATGTGCCCAGTCCTTCCAGGACGTAGGCGATCATGGCTTTCTACGTCTCCCTATCCCTGGTGGTTCTTAGCACGCCCTCTCCTGTTAAACCATGCAACCCTCGTTCCATCATCCACCTGATTAGTTCCTTCAAATAACATATCCGCTGCTTTCCCCTGTCTCTTTTCCCTCCATCTGGTCTGTTAGTATCAGGTTCTCCAAGCTCTCTTTCCTCATTGCATGTCCCAGAAACTTCAGCTGTGTCTTCCTGATGCTCAGTATTAATTTCCTTTTCTTTCCATCATTTCTAGGACCTTATCATTGCTCACATGCTTGATCCATGAGATTCGCAGCATCCTTCTGTAGAACCACATTTCAGTTGCTTCAAGTTTTTTCTTCATCTTTGATGATATTGTCCAGCATTCACTGCCATATTGAAGAACTGACAACACATAGCAATCCAGTACTCTCTTCTTTGTTTCTAGTGAAATTGTCCTGTTTCTTAATACTTTACTCAACTTCTGGAATGCTTCATCGCCATGCCAATTCGCCTTCGGATCTCTGTGTCGCACTTTCCGTCTTCTGTTATAACAATTCCAAGGTATTTAAATTTTTGTACCTGCTTGATTCTAGTATCGCCGACCTGTATTTGGCACATTGGGCTGCCCTGTTTCTGATGACCATGAGATTCGGTTTTCTTGCAGTTTATTTGTAGTCCTTTCTTATCACTCTCTTCAGCTACCTTCGGTAGGAGGTCTTGTAGTTTCCTTTCTGTGTCTGCTATCAGTATTGTATCATCTGCGTACTTAAGGCTGTTTAAATTGAGGCCTCCGATGACAAATCCAGGCATAACTTCTAGGTTCCTCTAAATATTCGCGCTGTACAAGGTGAACAGATCCGGTGAAAAGACACATCCTTGTCTTACGCCCCTTTCTATCTTTGTATATCTGCTGAATTCATTACCTGTCCGAATACAAGCGGTTTCCTGCCAGTTTAGCTGATTTATAACAATTGCTGAATTCTAAAATACCATTAGTTTTGCTCAATCAGGTCAGATTTCTGAAATAAGTCACGTTGCTTTTCGACTTTTTTTTTTAAACATGTACGGGTATTTTTTAACATGTACGGGTAATTTTTTAGCATGTACGGGTATTTTTTTATTTATATGAGACACAGGCGGAAAATGCGAGAAAAGAATCTGTAGAAGTAGAGGCTGCATCTAGTTGATTTAACAGTAAAAGGGTAAGACCTTGTTGCCAGTCTGTTTCAAGAATGCATTCTAGTATGAAACAGATTGTCGCCACATGATATTAAACTCAGTATACAATTTTACAACCACACACACACATACATACACACATACACACGCACACACATATAAATATATATAATGAGTGTGTGTGCTTCAAAATATCTGTTATAACTAATATATATATATATATGTATATATATATATATATATATCTGTAAAAGAAGAATATGAATAAGTTTTTCTTTTGCCTTTATATATATATATATATATATATATATATCCTTCATGCAGCAATGAATTAGAACACTCTCAGCTATTGGGCATGTATAAGGATAATATACACGCTAAAAAGTCTGCCTCCTTCTACCGAGCGCCCAGAGCTCAGAGGTAGAATCGCTGACTGACGCCAATTCGGTCGGATTTCAATCTTGGGTTTAAAGCAATCAGAATCTAACCGTACTAATGAGTTGTGATACAGCGAAGCAGATGTCTGCGGATGACTATTTAAGCCCAGAGACCCTGACTGAGTACTCTGGAAGAATGTTAGACTTTGAAAAAAATGTAGCTACTCTAGCATCTACGCATCGTTCATTCAGAAACGAATTAGAACACTCTCAGCTATTGGGCGTGAATGATGATAATATACACGCTAAAAAGTCTGCCTCCTTCTACCGAGCACCCAGAGCTCAGAGGTATAATCGCCGACTGACGCCACTTCGGTCGGGTTTCAATCCTGGGTTAAAAGCAATCGGAGTCTAACCGTACTGATGAGCTGTGATACAGCGAAACAGATCTGTCTGCGAATGACTATATATATATACATATATATATATGTATATATATATAAAAGCAATCGGAGTCTAACCGTACTAATGAGCTGTGATACAGCAAAACAGATCTGTCTGCGGATGACTATATATATATATATATATATATATAAATGCACGACCGTCTTTATTATAACCGAGTGGATGAGCACTCGTCA
Source organism: Ascarosepion bandense (assembly GCA_037127315.1). NCBI lineage: Eukaryota > Metazoa > Mollusca > Cephalopoda > Sepiida > Sepiidae > Ascarosepion > Ascarosepion bandense. The sequence continues at coordinate 1,275,355 of JBBBDQ010001927.1, forward strand.
TAACAACTGATTCCCAAAATCCTGAAGTTACCCAGCAGTCCACCTAATACCGCGTAAGCCTTCCATGACTGTATTCATGTAAACATCCTGTAATTGTCCGTTAGAAATATCTTCTTCTTCTTTAATGTTCTGTCTGCTTTCAAGACGTAACCGATCATGGTTCTCCACATTTCCCTATCCCTTGTCACTCTTGATATCCCCTCTCTTGTTATTCCACTCACAACCCTCTCCATTATCCATCTGATCAAGTTCACCAGTTATATTGCGCGCAGATTTTTCGTATCTTCCTTCCTCTCTAACTATCCCGTGAGCATCAAATTCTCAAAGCCCTCCATATAGGAGCAAAATGCTTTTTTCGCTTTGGTCTTCTTCTGTGTTCCATATTTTTTTAAAACGTGGGCGATCATGACACTCCACAACATCCTACACATTTTAACTCTTACTAAAATTTGCTGTTTAACCATCATTCCCAGTGCTTGTTCTGTAATCAATTTATTTTTCCACACTCATCCTCTTGCGTTTAAAATGTTCTTTGAGTGACAAATTTTGTAAGTCCTGTTTTCTCATAACGTCTGAAAAACTTCAACTGTCTTTTTAATTGTAAAAATAAGAGTTTTGTTTTTTATTTTTATTTTACTCAAAAAAAACATCCTTTTCACTATCATTTTCTGTCCATGGCATTTTCAGCATCCTTCTGCAGAAGCACGTATCTATTGCCTTAAATTTCTTCGTCTGAGAGATGATATCTAGCATTCACTGTCTTATAAGAATAACAAAGTTACATAACAGTTACAGAATTCTTCTTTTTTTTCTATCGAATTTTTCTTGATTATTAATACTTTGCTTATATTCTGAATTACATCTTTCGTTATTCCAATGAACTTTCAGATCTCAGTGTCACATTTACAAATTCTGTTAAAAATCTCCCCAGATATTTACATTTTCTTTCTTGCTACATTTTGGCATATCCAGTTCGTAGTTCGCGTCTATGACGGTTCCATTTATGGACAGTCATACATTCTTTGTTCTTACGAAATGATGTTTAGTCATTACTTCTCGCTTTAATTTAAACATTCTCTATGACTATCTGCAGCTTCTTTTCTGTGTATGCTATCAACTCAGTGGCATATGCATCTCTTACGTTACTAATAAGCCATTTTCATTCTTTCACGATCATCTCGGCGGAAATGTTAAATAGAGCGGCAGACTCGAATATCTTCGAAGCAAAAAATGCATTGACTGAATTAGTTCACGTAATTGATCTTATCGACCGATTGATTTGTATATTTTACACTTATGCATGAGTACCTAGTCACTATATATATATATATATATATATATATATATATATATATATAGTGTCGAGGTACTCATGCATAAGTGTAAAATATACAAATCAATATATATAGTGACTAGGTACTCATATTATCTTTATATACGCCCAATATATATACTGGGCGTGTATAATGATATACACGCTAAAAAGTCTGCCTCTTTCTATCGAGCGCCCGTAGCTCAGAGGTAGAATCACCGACTGACGCCAATTCAACCGGGTTTCAATCCTGGGTTAAAAAGCAATCGAAGTCTAAACGTACTGATGAGCTGTGATGCAGCGAAACAGATCTGTCTGCGTATGACTATATATATAAAGAGATTTGTACCCGCAGAAACAAAACATAAAGTGGATGTCATGTTATACCATAGGTACCTTTCGACCAACACGTTTTCAAAGGTATAAGTTGGCAAATTAGAAAACAATCAGACACACAGTAAATATAACAATTGGGCAGTGGAAGTTGGAACGCAATTAAAAGAGAAAAAATTTTAATTACAAGCGAGTAAAATGCAAAGAGGGGCTTAAAATAACTCGTTCCACAAGAGTATAAAAAAGAAAAAAGACACTCTCAGTCTCTCCAACAAACGTAAGGAGCGAATAAAATGCTTTTTCTGTCTACACGGGTTAGGCTGGTGATTTTTTATAAATACAGCCTCAAGGACTCGGAGATGCTACGCCGAACGGGCGCTGTGTAAAATTGTAAAAGAGCTGACTTCATAATCGGAGGCACAATCATGACTGTCAAGTAAATGCTGTCCAATTACCGAATCGTAGACTGCTTGAGTAGTTCTTAAACTAGATACGACTACCTGAACGCATATAAGCAGGGACGTACTGCGTGGCCCGCTTTTCCAACCTCAGATTGGTACGTCCTATGTAAAAATCATCACACCGGTATTACAAGTTGTTAACAATTAAATTTTTTGCGAAAATAGGACAGCCGATCCTTATTAAAGGACGGAAACACAGATCTTGTTTGAAACTCTGCACAACTTAATGCCATTCTAACATGAAAGCTTAAAACGCCTATATATATATATATATATATATATATATATATATATTCTTACCTACAATAGTTTCACACAGAACCCATCAAAAGTACATACGAGAAATCGACAACTATTCGCGCGTTGACGTTGACATCGCTACACTATTCGAATACACCAACCGAATGACTATGTATGTGTACCGTTGCACACATATACATATATATACCGAACCCCGCACGATTCGCATGTGTATGTTTATGCAAGCCTCTGTGACCTAACGCGCGTGCGTGTGTGTGTGTGTGTGCGTGTGTCCTTGCGCGCGTTGATGGGTGTACAAATGTATATATATATATGTCTGCATCTGTAGTGACGACAGATTTCACCCACTTCAACAAAAATACACTGATATAACCAATGTTTTAAAAAAATTAATCAGTTTGTCTGACGATCGCAAAAGCGTAAAACCCAGGGTTACAAACTCACACCTATCTATATGAAAAAAAAAATATATATATATAATGGTCATATCACGTTGAATACACCGGTTCTCGCTCGATCACCGAAGTTAAGCAAAGAGAAATCGGTGAGGCAAGTTCCAATTCCAGTCGAACACTTTACATTCACTTTCGCACTGGTACCCTTGAGAAAGGTATTAATCCGTCCCTTCCATCCAGTTTTGGATTAAATAACTGAGGTCTGCTGTTCATGCGATCTGTGACAGACGTCTGCACAGATTGTTTGCTATAAGAAGTTCCAGAAAGTGTGGATGGTGCTACACAAGCCTTCACCACTTTAAACAATTCTTTGTGTGGTTGTCTAAATGCGTTAGACGCTCATACGTCGAAATCGACGGGAGAGTCCATAATATTGTATCGAGGCAAAAGATAATTTTTTAAACATATACTGTAAAATATAACAGTAATGTAAATATGAAAGTCTGTTATGTTTAAATCATGAGCCGTTCTAAACATCGTATTTTGGCTTTAATTTCAGGTGAAAATAAAGACCAAATTTGTCCAACATTTGGATATTTTTTATTATGCTGGTTCGAAGCTTTCGACTCGCATGAGCCATCTTCAGAGAGTTTACAGGGAAGTTAACATAAAGACATCCACTATCAAAGATGGTTTTTATCACAAATTTACGAACTGCGTCTGCTATTTGGTGATTGTTATCTTTGCTTAGCAACGTTTTATGTCAACACAAGATAAAATTATGTAGTCTATGCAATTGTGTTGAAGATCAACGCTGAATTGAAAGCCTTCGAAAGTCGACGGAATAATTCTACTTTATGTAGTGTTTTAAAAAACTCACAATTTAAAGACAATAAAGAAAGTAATCTGTGCGGAGCCATGATTTCTTAAGCCTTGGAGGGACATGGCAATCTTGAAAAATTATTTTAGAAAGAACACTTAGATTTAGAGACGTTAATATCATATGCCTCTGGCGATACGATAGACAGGATTATAATTCATTTCCGTGAAAACTGGTCCATATTATCCAAATGCAAATCATGCTGTTTTAATGTTGGCCTGGCTGGAATTCCTGGCGCGTTCTTGGTGTTGAAATGGTGCCAGTGGGGTGTCGTATTGGCAAGAAGCTATAAAAAGTCTCCCATTAAATCCTTGATAAACTTCCTCCAAGTAAACCAAAAAACATTTGATAGAGATACAAAGACAGATTTAGGAATAATTTTGTATATTTTTTTAAATATATATACATGTAAAAATTATAACATAAGCCGTTTCTTTCCGTGAAGGACTGTTTAATGGAACTGACTCCATAGTCGTAGTTTTCCCGATCACTACATCATTAACCAGTTCAATACTACAGTTAACCGTTATCTTCCCCCATCATATATGTATTATCTGTACCACCTACTGTATAAGTCCGTACATCGACTAGCTCCAGGGTAATCTCAATGTAAATCGATTAGCTAAAAAGGGTAATTTCCAGGTAAAAGAAGAAAAAAAAAAGACAAAGTGAAGTAACAAAGATGAACAACAAGAGCAACATTAAAACCTAAGCAGCCTCTCCCCGTGAAGAACTGTTTTGTGGGACCGACTCCCAAGTGGATGTTTTCCGACTACTACAACCTTAACTAGTTCAAGTCTAGAGTTGTCTCTTATTTTCCCCACATATCTGCATAATCTGTACCTCCTACTATGTAACCCTCTATATTAAGTGGCTCTCGGGCATTCTAAAGCGGTAATCAAAATTTAAAAAAGCACAAAGTCAAGTAGCAAAAAAGAAATCTCATTAAACATAGGGAAACTATGTTACGACAGTTTGAAAGTGAGTGGAGACGAGATGTCAGGAGAGAACAGAAAACGTTACAGATTCTTCACTGGATTTTGTCCAGTAAAATGATTTCTCAGACTGATTTCACTAAGAGTAGTCTCGTTTTCGAACGTTTACAATTAACAAGCAATTTATTTGCCCGAGTTAACAACAAAGAGTACATCACTCTTTAGATCACCTGCCGATTTGGTCTGATAGAAATGAATCAAATTATCATTAACACAAGAATCTAGATGTCAATTGGAAGTAATTGGAGTAGATAGATCTATCTATCTATCTATCTATCGCCCGGTTCACACTCCACCCGCGTCTATTGAACAGGTTAAGAGGCTCATCCTTTGTTCCCTGTTTAGGATGTGTTTCCGGCTTTCTCTTTTCCAATCTTTTCACTTTGTTTTGTTTTTTTTTCAATTGGAGTAGATAGATCTATCTATGGCCCGGTTCACACTCCACCCACGTCTATTGAACAGGTTAAGAGGCTCATCCCATGTTCCCTGTTTAGGATGTGTTTCCGGCTTTCTCTTTTCCAATCTTTTCACTTTGTTTTTTTTTTTTCAATTGGAGTAGATAGATCTATCTATCGCCCGGTTCACACTCCACCCGAATTGTTCTATTGAACAGGTTAAGAGGCTCATTCCTTGTTCCATGTTTAGGATGTGGTTTTCAGCTTTCTCTTTTCTAATCTTTTCACTATTACGTAGCCCCCTGCACATCAGTGGCGTTACCGCCTTGCTCGGGGTGATATGATTAAAAAAAAAAAGCAACACAGCAGTTGTGGCAGCAATAATCTATGTACTGACGTGTCGTAGACTTGTAAATGTACACGATAGATTCTGGTGTAATAAAATGTCTTGCAAGATAGATAACATCTATAGATATTAATTTGAAAATTATAAAACTTGAATCAGTCACCTGTCCTTAACCTAGAAACAAGCTTACAAGTCTGGAGCTCACAAGCGCAAGGCTCATAGGCACGGGGGTCACATGCGTGGCTCTCAGAGACGTGAACATCACAGGCGCGGACATCACAGGCGCGGGCTTCACAGCTACGGGTCACTGCTGCTGGCTTCACTGGCACGGAGGTCACATGCGCGTGCCTCACAGATGTGGATCTCCTAACTGTAGGACCTCCAGAATAGAATGAAATTGTTACATTAGTAATTACATTATAAGTTATCTCGTTAGCCATAACATCATAAGAATGTAGTGAGGCTTACGAAGTGTATTATGTTAAACACTGCTTCCTCTATGATCACTAAGTTAAACAATGATGTTTGACCGCTAGAGAATACATGATACTGTAAGTTTGGCTGTGTAGATGGTGTAATAGAAAAGATTGTTCATTGGAGATATGAGTTCTTATTCCAGTTGGTTTTGTTACATTCACTTAAGTGCATATATCTTTACGAGAAGTTAGAATCCATCTTTTCTTCGCCATTTATGTATTAACTAGCAGTATAACCCGGCGTTGCTCGGGTGTAATGAAAGCTTTAAAACGAATCCATGGTCCTGGAGCTCAGACTCTTTGGACGTTGGCACGAAAGACTAAAAAGCAATAGTTGTTTCCAGTTAAAGCGAAACCGTAGATTGAAAGAAAAATGGATGTAAGTCAAATTTTGATTTCCTGGTATCGATATCAAATAAGTTTTTTTCGTCGTAAACTGAATTTTGAAGGCTAAATAAGTCCCCTGAGTAAATGGTATCATGGCTGAGATTAAGAACTACAATTATACCTACTTGAAGCCAAACCCGAAGCAAAAACTAAAATAAAAGGGCCGAAAAAAATACAGACATACAGGCAGATAAACAGACACACATATAAACATCTTGCCTTTTATATATATATATATATATATATATATATATATATATATATATTATCGATTTCCTGCACTATTGTAAGAACTTCAACCTTGAAACTTCTGAATATCGTATCTTATGTCTTTGTTAATGAGTGTATCAAATATGAATAAAATCGGACCACTCCTTCTATAACCCGATTTTTTCGATTATGGATTTTTGATATTTATCGGGGGTACCTTGACACACCCTTAGCTAAGAACACTCGCAGACGCTTATAGTACAACTGTGTAAATTTTCAAGAAAATCGGTTCAGCCGTTTCGGAGTCTATAAGTAACACACACACACACAGACAAAGTTCCATTTATAAGTAAGTTTACATAGATTAATTATTAAGACTTATATGGCTAAAGGGATTGTTACCCCTAAAATGACTTGTTCTAGTCTAAAATTAGTTTTAGATTTAAATAACATGCAAACGTTTGATAAAGCATAGAAACGATTCAAGCAGTCAATCAATCAATCTAATGCAGTTTCCGCATTGCGACAAAGCATATTGGCTAATGTTTTCTTGGCATTTTTCTGAAGACATACGATTTCCTTGTTTTTGGAGAAATTATATTCTTTTATATATTATCGAAAAAAATGTTCGAAAATAATTATTCGTAAACAATAATTTGAAAAGCATTGGTACAAAATGTAAATCGTTTGAATAAAAATTAATTGAAAGGACAATTTATATTCAATAATACTATAGTTGTCATTTAGCGGAATTTTTTTTTCGATTAACTTTCATTCAAATAATTCATAATCCTTATAAATGTTTTTTTTCCCCACCTCGTTGTGGTGTAATGGTTAGCGAGCTCCTCTCTCTAGTTTCATTATAACTGAGTAGTGAGTTCGGTCCTCACTGGGTACCCCTTACTTTCGGCCGTATGTTACGTCTAATCTACGCTTAGAAAATCACTTTCCTCCAGGTTTGGGGGTTGGGCGCAGTGCTAACAATCCCGCCCCATAAAAAACAGTTTTTTACGGAAAGAGAAAAAACGCTGCCCTTAACACCATTGGGTGTAAGGAAAAGTTTATTTATTATTTTATAAAGGTTTTTTGAACAAGTCTTTTCAAACAATTTTTTCTAAACAATGTTCACAATCATTTTAACGAGGTTGGGTTCACCTATTTTCTCAGTAGTGCTAGGAATCAGGTAGCTATTATATTATTATTTCCCTTTAAATGCTTCATTCTCTGAAGTAAACATCCTTCCAAAGATAAAACGCTCTAGATATCAGATTATTTCGCCATTTCTCAGAAAAGAAGTGAATTTGCCTACACAAATATCAACTTCTGTTAATATTTCAGAGATGAGGTATTTTAACCGTTTATACTGTATTTTGGGTAGTGGATATCGGCGTGGAAGGAGAAATTGGGAAACTATGTTCGAATTCCAGTTGAATTCGTTGCATTCACTTACGCGCAAATGCTCTTAGGGAAAGTATTAATACGTCTATTCTCCCTCTAGCTATGGATTAAATAAAAGAACAGATTTGATTCTATGGGTATGGTTAGCAACCAGTCTACCGCAGAATGAAATGGCAACTTACTGCGGAAAAATCTTCTGCCCTGTCAATCAGGTCTCAAAATAGACATGATCGCCTAAGCGTGTATCACTGATGTTACATAAGTGTGATAATATTTACATTGTTCTCACTGTTTTCTTCATTTTGTTCTTATATTCACGACGTTTTGGACGTTGCACGCCCAAGCCTTCTACAAGGACTGTTTATTTTTCAGAAATTAGATATTGTAACTATTTATTCTATTTATATCGTTGAAGTGTTTTTCTTTTTTTATTTCTATATTCATCAGATTTTGACTATTGTACGAGGTTTTTTTTTTTACCAGAGCTCATATTACAATTTTGTTACTTTTGTTTTTCTCCAAGATATGAAAAACAGCAATTATTCTCATCATTGTATTCATGGTTATTGATACATAAGTTTTATTCGTACCAAAATCTCTCTCTATTCATGGATCAGTGGTTAAAAGCGATGGATGAGTAGTCTAAAAACGACTTAGTTGTGAGTTCAGTAACCCATCACAGGAGAGAGAGAGTGATAAAAATTAGAGAGTGTGTTACTAAAAGGAATTAGCTGAAGCTGGGATATCCCAAAAGATTCATGATAAGTGAAATTAGAACAGTTAACCTCCGTTAATTAAATAAAGTGTTCGTTCCGAAATTATAATTTTAATGACCGGAAGATGGCCGGAACATAAAACGGCCAAAACGTCCGGAGCATGATAAAGATGAAAACAACACTCAGAGCGATATAAATAGTTTTTTTTTCTTTTAAAATGTTTCTGATGTTTTGTAAATTTCAAAATCGGTTCCAATGAATCTATTTAACAAATACGTAGTGTGAGAACAAAGAGCTGGAATTTTAAACTAGTCGGTTTGTTTAATCTTGGTTTTCAAAAGTCCTATGCTCAACACCTTTGCAAAGAAATATAAACAAAATTAGCAGCCCAAATCTCAGTATATGCACTCGATTCATTAGTATCTGTCAGTCTAGTGGCAACTTCAAATAAACTGTTGCCAATCGTCAGCTGATTTTTACCTACAAACTTACACCCAAGAAAACAACTGGAAGTGTAACCGACCCCTTCTCTCTCCACGTATGTACAGGGTACGATGAATATATTGTAGTTTAAATGATACAAAAATGAAAATTACACTAATATCTCATTTTTTTTATAGATATATTTACCAAAATTACACAAGGAACCACTGCCTCAAACAACTTCGGAATTCTCTGCATTTCTTCTGAACGGTTTTCTTTTTTAGGTTGGTAAATACTGCCATAATCCTTGTTTGTAGTTCATCTTTGGTGTTACAAGTTTTTTTTTTTTTTTTTGATCTCTCGCTTAAGAGGGTTGCTCTCTAGAGAGTTACGCGGCAGGATAAAATGGGGTGATGTGATTTTAAAAGTTGTCTGACAACCATGATTGGGTTATCTTGCCTATGTGGTATGGTGAAGGGTTCTATTTGCAGATATAGGGTCTTCCAACAGCTGTCTTTTTCACCCAGGGCGGCACTATCTACTCAAGTCACTTGATATAGGTCTCCGTGTTGCATCAAAGAATCCTGATTCATTCTGAATCAATCTGATCGTTCTGATAAAAAAGAACTCCTGAATTTGAGTTTTTTCTTGTCAGAACGATCAGAGGTGATTTTACGAGCTGCTGTTCCTTTGTAATCTCTATTAGACGCATCCACCTTTTTCCAAATCATTTGCACTGTCGTCACATTGATAACCAAATACTCAGAAATGTTTCTATTGGGGCCTCCGACGCAAATGCAAAGAGTGGCAGTTGTTTCCAAATTTCTGGCCTATAATTATTCGAAAAGCATAGGCACAAATTGTAAATTGTTTGAATAAAAATTTATCGAAATGACAATTTATACTAAATAATACGATAGTTATCATTTATCGGAATTGTCTTTTCGATTAATTTTCATTCAAATAATTTACAATCCTAATAAATGTTTTTCGATCAAGCCTTTTCAAACAATTATTTTCGAACAATCTTCGTATAATAATTTTTACAAGGATGGGTTCACCCCTTTCCTCAGTAGCACTAACGATCAGATAGCCATAATATTGTTGTGCTATTTTCCTTTAAATGCTTCATTCTCTGAAGGAAACATCTTTTCAAGTATAAAATGCTCCAGATACATATTGTTTCTCCATCTCTCAGAGAAGAAGCGAATTTGCCTACACAAGTATCAACTTCTGTTTGTATTTCAGAGATGAGGTATTTTAACCGTTTATACTGTATTTTGGGTAGTGGATATCGGCTTGGAAGGAAAACTCAAAGAAACTGTTCGAATTCTAGTTGAATTCATTGCATTCACTTACGCGCAAATAATCTTAAGGGAAGCATTAATACATTTCTTCCCCACCCCCACCAGCTATTGGTTAAATAAAAGGACAGATTTGATTCTATGGCCATAATTAGCAATCAGTCTACCGCAGATTGCAATGGCAACCTTCTGCGGAAATATCTTCTACCCTGTCAGTCATATACACTGAAATGTTTTTATTGGAGCCTCCAACGCAAATGCCAAGAAGTGCAAGTGTTTCCAAATTTCTGGCCTAGTGTATTGCGTTATGGTTCTCTTTTACTTACAAACGGGGACCAACTGACTCTTCTACACTGTGCAATCGACAAAATCAAAAACAAAGAAGGCACACCCACAAAAGTAAAATCTAAAAAAAATCTTAATTTACCCATCCTACCTTGAAATGATTTGTTTGAACATTATTTTTCATCAATACTCGTATTTAAGTAGATATTCTGTTTTATAATTGTTTTGGGATCTCCCCTTTGTATATGATAATGGACTCGACTTGAATATACATATACTCCTGCTATAGTGAGTTTCGGGAGCTGCCAGAGAGTTATAGGGAGATCCGTTAGAGTTATCGGAGAGAACTGGAACTGATACGTAAGTTACCTAGAGATACCGAACTGACCCAGAGATTACCGCATCAGAAGTCGGAATAGCTCTGAACTCTCCTCAGCTAAAATAATATACACGGATATACTATTTCCAACGACTTCACTTCAAGACTTGTATATATTTATTTCTTATTAATAGTATTCCTGGATTTACTAACCTTTTCAAGTTTATATATTACGTTCATTATAAACTACTTTTCTATCTCAATATCTTTTTGTGAGGTTCCTCACCCGGAATCCACAACAAATTGGCGACGAAGACTCGAATTCACGTACACGTACGTCGCCACAACAAATTAGCGAAAAAGATTCGTATACAAGTCGCCACAACAAGAATCGGACAGTATATATATGTATTTCGACCGGTCTGATTATTTACGATACATATTTGTTACGAAAATATGTCATTCGTAAAAAAGATTTATCGTAAATAATCAGGCCGGTAGAAATAAATATATATACTGTTTGATTATAAAACACAATATCTACTTAAATACGAGTATCGATGAAAAATAATGTTCAAACAAATAATTTCAAATTGTCGGTTTGTTTGTAACCAGTTTCGTTAATCTTCGTTAAATTCCGTAACATGTTTACATTTGTTGAAATGACGATACATTTCAGCGCAGATATGGTTATTACGATGAATCGAACATTGTGTTATATAGGCTTGATTTAACTTCGTTTAGACTGTTGGTTATTCGTGGTCGAAAGATCTGACACCAGATTAAGTAGTGGATTCCCCTATGCGGATAGAGGTCGCAGGTTTGAATCCTGCCAAATAACACATATTTTCGTAACAAAAATTTTTCGTAAATAATCAAGCCGGCATAAATAAATATATATACGGTTAGATTATAAAACAGAATATCTACTGAGATACGAGTATCGATCGAAAATAATGCTCAAACAAATCATTTCACATTGTCGGTGCTTTAAATACCATTTCGTTAAGCATCCTACCTTGTATCTATCTAAATACATTCACTTATTCAAGTATATACATACATACCTTTATTAAAATTAAAACCTCTCATCAGGACAAAAATTTTAATAAAATATTTTCTTCATCAATTGCACCAATTTTGATAGTTTGTTGACTCAATTGCTTTTATCTGTGGTGATACCAAGCGAGCAAAAGCGAGGGACCGGATGTTTGCTCTGTAGCGGCCAGTAAACAAATAAACAAAAGTCGTCTCTGCGCAGGTGTATTCGCGCAGGTGTCCGGTTGAAAAATAAAAATTAATCAAATATCAAATTTCCATTTCGCGAGCCTACGCGAATTTTATTTACCAGCCAATGGGAAGCCCAGAATCAAATACAAGTATGAAAATCTCAAACGAGCTACTTTTGATCCAAAAAGCAGATATAAAAAGCGGAAACACTAAGCATCATCAGACAGACTGACACAGAGACCAAGGAGAAGAATATAATTAATATCCCCTTGATTTAAGTCGAGCGGCTACTACATTCGCCTCCCTTCACCTATCATCACTTCTTCCCTTTCTCAAAAATACTTACTGACCTCAGGAGCGACCACTTCAAAGGCTGTTTCCTCACAAACCAACTTACTGACTTACGGACCCTAGAAATGGCAATTCCAAAATGAACATTCCTTACCTACAAGACGCCTCCACATTCCTAAGCCTTTTATCTCTTTCAGCTCATTATTTGCTATGAACATTTTAACCTCTGTTGGACCTTTATTTCTAGTATTACTTTATTTGTAAAAACATTAATTGATATATATCTATATATATATATATATATCTATATATATATATATATATATATATATATAAATGATATTTTCTACTCAAATTGCCTTTCTTGGTTTTATAATCATTTTATGACTTATAGTGAGCTGTCTTCCACAAGGCCAAATTCCGTTAACCTGCAACGGTATACAATTACTCTTCACTACTAACGGTATAGGTAAGCAACCCGCTACATATCAAATGTTCAAATCTCGGTTTCTCTAGAAAGAAATATGAACAAATTAGGAGACCCATACGTCAGTAGATGTATAGTGGGTTGCTTATCTATTCTTTTCATTTAGTAGTGGAGAGTCCGTTCTAGTGAAGGGTAGTTGTATACTGTTGCAGGTTCACGGAATTTGGCCTTGTTGTAGATAGCCCACTATAAGTCATAAAATGATTACAAATCAAGAAGGGCAATTTGAGTAGAAAATAACATTTTATATACACACATATCAACTAATGTTCTTACAATTGAAGTAATACATGAAGTATAGGTCCAACGGAGGTTAAAATGTTCATGGCAATAAAAGGCTAAAAAAGAATTAATGCTTAAGTATTTGGGAGCGTGTAAGTAAGGAATGTCTTTGATATATTCGCTTCCTTAGGTCAGTAAGTAGTTTTGAGGCAGGGTAGAAGGAAAGAGGTAAGGGAGGCGAGCGTAGTAAGCCGCTTGACTTTGGTCAAGGGAAATACTAATTACTCTCTTCTCCTCGAGTCGGTCTGCCTGTCGATGCTTTCTGTATCCGCTTTTTATATCTTCTTTTTGGATCACAGCAGCTCATTTGGGATTTCACACTTGTATTTGGTTCTGGGCTTCCCATTGGCTGATAAATAAAATTTTCGTAGGCTCGTGAACTTGAAATTTAATATTTAATTAATTTTTAGTTTTCAGCCGGAACATCTGCGCGGAGCCGGCGGCGTAGCGACAACTTTTGGTCATTTGCTTTTTGGTCGTGAAAGCGCAAACATCCGGTCCATCGCTTTTGCGCGGTATCACCACAATGCTTCCTTAACAGTCGCTTTAAAGAAACTGTCATCAATCCAGTGTGCTTACAGTGTTTGAAACATAACATACACATGACAATATATGCACAAATTTTACACTTATTTAGTTACATGAAAAATAAAATTCATCATTGATAATGGCTAAAAGTATATACCAAAAGCTCTCGAAAAAACTAAACCTTCAGACAATCTTTATATAATTTGAGTACTGAAAAGACTAAATCAAGGGAGCACACAGAAAATTACATAAAAACTTAACGATAATACCTTGTCTGTCATTTTCAATTAAACCTGCATAAAAGAGGGACTGCTGCCCAAATACAGAATACATATATTGATGCTACAGCATTAGAAACTTTTGAGTTCACCTATCCTAGATCAACTGTCTCTTCTGGTGGAAAAATAGACAGAGAGAACCAATCCAGAATAGCCAAAGCCAGCACAGCACACGGTAATTTTAAACGTAGGTTATGTAACACCGAGGACGTGTCTCTCGGGGTAAAGATCAATATATACAGATCAGTTGCTCTCTCAGCCCTTCTCTGTGGTGCTGAAACTTGGACCCTACACCGCAAACACATAAACCAACTAGGAGTCTTTTACATGCGCTGTCTTCCAGCCATATGCGGTATAAAATGGGATGATAGAATCATGAATAGAGCAATACTGAAAAAATGTAACACATCACAGATATTGAAATCATTCTAGCAAAGGTAAGCTGATCATGTTATGAAAATAGATGAGCACACGTTTCAGAAAAGGTGCGCTATGGACAACTACCAAACTCCAACTGTTCATTTAGGCAACCACTCTTAATCTACAAAGACAAATTGAAAGACAACTCAAAACGTCTCAACTTTGATCTGAAAACCTGGAAATTCCAACTATCAACCTGAAAGGAATAGTTTAAGACATGTCTCATTAAGTTGAGTTTTGAAGACAGTAGACGGAAACACCATGATCAACTTCATTAAGTTCTGAAGCAGAGACGCCATCAAAATTCTGCTTCAGTAAAAATTCATCTGTCAGTTTGGCTTTGTCCGTAAGGTTGTGGTAGTATCGGACTCAAGAAAGCAAGAATAAAATGTTTTCTCTTTACCAGATTTTCTTCACAATTATAAAAGCAAGCATGCATAAGTGTAAAACGAAGGACACTATCCACTGATTACCCTCATTTATCGTTCACAATAAGCAAATCCCATATATATATATATATATAAACTAGCAGCGTTGCTCGGGTGTAATGAAAGCTTTAAAACTAATCCATGGTCCTGAAGCTCAGACTCAGCCTAAAGTATATTTATGTGAAGTTTGGTGAGAATCGGATAAAAATTGTGGATTTGTGTAAAGGATAAACAGACACACACACACACACACACACACACACACACACACACACACACAAACATCTTGTCTTATATATATATATATATATATATATATATATTATCGATTTTTTGCACTATTGTAAGAACTGCAATCTTGAAACTTCTGAATATTGTTTATTATGTCTTTGTCTATGAGTGTATCAAATTTGATTAAAATCGGACCACTTCTTCTATAAGCCGATTCATTCGATCATCGGTTTTCGATATTTATCGGGGGTACCTCGACACAAAACATAGCTAAGAACACTCGCAGTCGCTTATAGTACAACTGTGTAAATTTTCAAGAAAATCTGTCCAGCCGTTTCGGAGTCTATAGGTAACGGACACACACACACATACGCACACAGAGACAAAGTTCCATTCATAAATAAGTTTAGATATTCCGGGTGTCCCAGTATTAACTACCTATTTCAGTGAAATAAGTTCATTCTTTATCTAAAACTAATTTTATTTCTTTGCATCATGTTTAATATGTGCTAGAAATATATAAATTTATAATTTTCTTTGTATATTTTTTATCATTTTTTATCTTATATTATTTTCATTCCCTAACATAATTCTTTTCACAATAAATGCACAAGAACGTATCTTTGTTAACTCCCACTCCAGGATTTCTTTGCATGAGGTTTCAAAAATCAAATATTTGTCACCAAAATATCAATCGTTTCAGTCAATCAATTAAGCGCCATACGTTATACACGCTCGGGCGATCATGTCTCGAAAGAGACATGACTGACTGGGATAGAGATTTTCAGATAGTAGGTTGCCATTACTTTCCGCGGTAGGCTGTTTGCTAACAAGGCTAGAGGAGCTACTACTTCACCCATACCTGGAGGGGGAAACGATGGATTAATACCTTTCCCATAATCATTGTCGCGTAGGTTAATATAATGAATTCAGTTGGAATTGAACCTCGGCATACTGGTTTCTCGTTCCGACTCTATATCTACTGCACCACAACGCTCATCAACCGTTTCAGTCAGTTAAGTGCCATACGTGATACACGCTTGGGCGATCATGTCTCAAAAGAGACATGACTGACCGGGCAGAAGATTATCCCGCAGTAGGTTGCCATTGCTTTCTGCGGTAGAGTGGATGCCAGCCAAGGCTATAAAACCCAATCTGTCATGTTATTTAACCCATAACTACAGGGAAGAGACGGATTAATACCTTTCCCAAATGCAAGGTATTTAACTGGAATTCGAACTCGGCTCTCCGAGTCCTCGTTCCGAGTCGATATCCACTGCACCACATCGCACATTCAGATTTAGCTGACCATAAAAACGCATTTTGTTACAGTACTCCAGAAATGCGTCAAAAAGTGTTTCGCAAAACCAAGCATGGATTTGAAATATGCCGCATTTGCAATTTAAAAAATAATCTTGAAATTAAAATCTCAAAAATATAGACATGAGAATGTCAGTAATTTCAGTGTGAGATGAAGCACTCGGATTGATTGGAAAATGTTCCCATAGACTCATTAAAAAAATTCTGGTACCACAAACCTTTACCTTAATGAAATACAAAACATTGTACTCCTAAGTACAGCATGCAACATACGAACTGCTTTATCTACATAAACTGTGTTCGTGTTTTTTATTTGCTTTTTTTCTTCTCTTAAAAAAAGTACAGTGGAAATGTCCTTATGAAATTTCCGACTTTAGGTCTCTGCTCAAGTTGGGACCCGGAAAGAAATTAGTATACACCAGAAATAAAAGGAAATAGAAAAAAATAATAATTAAAATTATTATTGTTATTATTAATCTGAAGATATTCAGCACTTGCTTCATTGTCTATAAAAATTGTTAGGATATATTTGGACAATATTTACACTGAACAATATGCAAACACTTTAGAAAATATTTAAACAAACACTGGTATGGACATCATTTCGCACCGGTTACAGAAATAGAAGATGTCACCATCCTATGGGAATACACCATGTACACAGACAGGGAAATTAAAGCAAATAGGCAGGACATTATTGTCAATAATCGAAAAGAAAACCTCGCCCACTAATTGATATCGCTTGTCCAACTGATTGTAACATAACAATCAAGGAATTTGAAAAAAAACTATTAAAATGCAAAGACCTGAAAATTGAAATAGAAAAAAGTGGAAATTGAAGACAAGAATAGTACCAATGATAGTAGATGCTCTTGGAATGATAAAAAGGATCAAAACAATACAATGAAAAAATCACTAGAAATCTCAGCTTAAGAGAGATACAAAAAAGTTGTTTTGATAAGTACAGCCCACACACTATAAAGAACTTTGTCCATGTAACACTAGTGATGTCGTGGGAGAGAGAAAATAACTGAGCTCTAGCCATAGAAACACACTACTAGCCGCCTTAGGTCTTTCCGCAGACTTGGTAGGTAGTGTGATTATAGCAGAAACCGAATTATGATGAAAATGACATGATAATAATAATAAGAAAAAGAAAAATAATAAGAAAAATAAAATAAAATAATAAGAAAAATAAGAAAATGATTAGAAAATAAAATAGTAAAAAGAAAACCCTTGCTTATTAATTGATATGGCTTGTCCAGCGGATTGTATCATAGCAACCAAGGAATTCGAAAAACTGTCAACATATAAAAACCTGAAAATTGAAATAGAAAAAGTGTGGAACTTAAAACCAATAATAGTACTAGTGATAGTAGGTGTTACTTGGAATGATAAAAAATGGAACAAAACAACACATTAAAAGAATCTCTGGAAACCCCAGCTTAAGAGATAAACAAAAAATTATCTTGTTAAGTACAGCCCACACACTAAGGAGAACTTTGTCTATGTAACGCTAGGGATGATGGAGAAGATAGAAAAAACATTAGATGGAGCCATAACAACACACCACGACCTGCCTTAGGTATTCCCGCAGACTTAGTAGGTAGTGCGACCATAGCAGAAATAATTTTATAATGAAAAATGACATAATATATGCGCAAATATACAGGGAAAAAGAATGAATCAACAACTTCTCCCAGCTATGGATTAATTAGTAAAACTTGTATCAATAAACTGTTATTATCTTTAAAAAAAAGTATTAGAATCTAAAAATATTTCATGGTTTTAAATAACTGGAAAAGTGTGATAATCCGTAAAATAACGAATCAAACATTCAAAGTTTTGTACATCTCAGTAAAAACAGACTGATGTAAAATGTAAATAATAATATTTACCTCTAATGGACGGCTACTCGTGTTCAAGGATACCCGTCTACCAAGGCAGCTAGCTAATCCCAATTGCAGACGCGTGCTCAGGCACACTTTTGTTTATTCAGCATCCACAGCGCCCAGCTGTGGTTCATACTGCAAATATGCTGAGCGAACCTTAATTACAGTTTCTGAGAGACAGCGAGTTATCTATCGTGAACAACAGTCTGAACAAGACCAGGACGCTCAAACTCTCGGGCACGATGACTTGTGATTTCAAGCTTGCACAACAATCGACGACTCCTCAAAGGGAACCGTTTACCCAATTTAACTCACAACGCATGGATCCACCCGTAGTATGGTTTTCAGGAACTTTCTAATGGTGCCACACTCTGTGATCACCTTCTCCAGACCGGTAATATCAAGAAGTCACCTTCATGTCAAATCAACCATGGTGAGATTTGAACGCGGGTTTCATGGTCAGGAAGTGGACCATCTACCCACTCAGCCACACAACCAATAATATTTATAAACTAATGTTAAGATCTTGTAACAGTCCATTTAGTCATAAAGAAAAAAATATTTGTCAAAAATAGATTAAATATTAAATCCTTATTTTCTCGATTCCGTTCTTTGAGTCAGAAAACCCTCCACCATAATTTTTTATAGTAAAATGACTTAGAATATATTTAACTAGCAGTATAGCCCGGCGTTGCTCGGGTGTAATGAAAGCTTTAAAACTAATCCATGGTCCTGGAGCTCAGACTCAGCCTAAAGAATAATTGTGTGAAGTTTTAGTGAGAATCGGATAAAAATTGTGGATTTGTATAAAGGACATACAGACAGATAAACAGACACACACACAAACATTTTGCCTTTGATATATATATATATATTATCGATTTTCTGCACTATTGTAAGAACTGCAACCTTGGAACTTCTGAATATCGTTTCTTATGTCTTTGTCTATGAGTGTATAAAATTTGATTAAAATCGGATCAGTCCTTCTATAACCCGATTTATTCGATTATCGATTTTCGATATTTATCAGGAGTACTTCGACACAAAACCTAGCTAAGAACACTCGCAGACACTTATAGTACAACTGTGTAAATTTTCAAGAAAATCGGTTCAGCCGTTTCGGAGTCTATAGGTAACGGACACACGCACACACGCAGACACACACACAGGCAAAGTTCCATTTATAAATAAGTTTAGATAGATATCTAAATGACAATGAATGTTACGCCAAAGTATAAATATACTTTTTATTAAAAATTACTAACCATACAAATTTTCAAAAAATACTAGCAAAACAAACTATATATCTAAAATACTGTGGTATCACCGAGGCAGTAAGATACCAGATGATGTGTGTTGAAATATCTACAGCGCATTTACCCGTGCTAATAAATATTAAATACAAACAAGATAAGCCCAGATAAGACAGAACAACAATAATTAGAAAAGTACGGGAGGTTACGTTTTTAGATTCGCAGGAAGCACCGTTCGATGAAAGCACAGTCCGATAATAATCGTCGATGACACTCCGATGTATTTACGGCCTCCCCACGTCTGCAGAAGCCCGACGTAGATGGGGTATAAGAACAATTAACGTGGGTAAAACCGAGCCCGTAATCCCAGACAAAAATTCTTCTTTGCTTTTTTCGCAGGCGCGACTGTACCTTTCGGCGGAGCTTTTCTGGGTTCCTCTCCGCCCAAAGGCAGAGAGTCCGACAAATTTTTTTAGATATTTAAAGTTTGTCTATTTTTACGAGTTAATCTCTAATTGATTTTGTTTTGTAATATTCGAAATTGCTGGCATTAGTGTATCTACATTGATTGCCAAGACAACAAAAAAAAAAATAGAATTTGTTTCAAAAATGATATACCCCTCATTACAAAACGCAATATTAGAAAAGATTACAGAAACATTACGTAAAAATGGTCGAAAAAATTACTGGCCCCCCAAATATTTTATAACACTACCTAGTGAATTTCTAGTTAGACACAAACTACCAAGATAACAACAGAAGAAGTCAGGCTATCAAAAACTGTATCAGATGATAGTCGGCGAAATGGCCAGCCGAAATGTATGAACAACTGCAAATATTTCAAAACGAGTGGACCTGTGCCATCAAAAATGACGGGAAAATATATGCCGTCTGAAATGACGACAACATATTTTTTGATGTACCTATTATTGAGTATTTTACATTAAGACATAAAAAAAAAATGCAAAGAACAAAAGGAAAAATATATATATATATGTATTCTTCACTACTCGACGACGTAATTATTGAAAAAATATAAAAGAATGACAGTTAACGAGGAAACACGCAGCAAATTTTTTGTTAGCTGTAGTAAAGTGTAATACCTAGTAATAAAGAGAATGGACTGAGCCGACGCTGCCTTAATATTGTCTCTCTCAAGATGTGCGTCAGAGGAGAAATATATATATATATATAGGAAAAACTATTAAAAAGTTGTAAGTTTAAAAATGTATTTTTTGACAGTATTTATTTATTTCTATTATTATATTTGATATTTCAGACCGTCCTCGTCCTTTCATTTTTTAGATACACTTAAAAAATTTCCTTTAAAACAACATTTATAAGTATTATTAAAGATAGGCTTATGTTTACAAATATTTAAAAAAATCTGTCGCTTTCTATGTCACGTGATGTAAACAATCTTTCCAGGAACGCACCTCGCGAAAACGTATCTAATTTTAATTTAAAATCATTTGTTTCTGATGAAAGGCCGAGGACGGTCTGAAATATCAAATTTAATAATAGAAATAAATAAATACTGTCAAAAAAATTCATTTTTAAACTTACAACTTTTTAGTAGTTTTTACTATACATATTATTAAGACAGTATACGTGGATCATCATTATGTTATATATATATATATATATATATATATATATATATATAATTATTCAATGAATATCAAAACAAAGCAGAAGTCCAGTTAAGATCATCCTGCCACCACACGAAGTCTAAACAACTGACCGGACTAAATGCTAAGGGTTAAATAAAAAATAAATGAATGAAATATTTAAAAAAAAAGCCTATAGAAGAATGGATAAAAATGCCGAAAAATGCAATGTAACGAATGAAAGCATGAAGGAAGATTTATTGGACCAGAGATAGCAAGTCCATTTGACGTGTCGATGGATCTAAGTGCGCATGTGCAGACGGCGTTACCTAAAATTCTTCGATCTCATCAATTATCTTAAGGTTCCCCTTTTACTTAAGGCATTAAGTAGAACACCAGCTGCGCTTTTTCCGTTTCTTTTCCCGCTTCAGCCAAATTCTACGCCAAAATCTCCGGTTCCAAGACCCGTCGCACCCATAAAAGCGACTTAATTAGTCAAACGTGAAACTGGCTTGTAATACTGCGCGCACCTGCTGCATTGTGAAGACGACGAACTCTGGTAGCGTTTGAAGAGTGAAATAGAAGCGATAGCCATTTGCTTCAACTTAGTTACACACCATTTAGAAAACTTTTAACTATTTTTTTCGTGAATCTAGAGATCAAAGGTTCGTTTACAGCTTTATTTGCCAAACTTTTTAGCCGCGAACCTGAACAAGATTTTTTTTTTTTGCTAGCGTTACTAAGGACAAGAACTTCATTTAATTTTGTCCAGTGAACCTAACTGAATTTTATGGCATGTTAATAATCAATAAATTTCTATATACCTCATGTTCAAAGAAAAAATAAATAAATAAACGGTTGAATTCCATAAAGATGATCATGTTCGTACATCAGTTAACAAAATAGCAAAAAAAGGGAAAGAAAAAAGATACTGCGATTTTAGTATTATAATTAAAAACTATTTTCATTACTTCTGAGGATATTTTTGATCATTTAATCCATTGCTTAGTTTCTAAAAGGCATCTTTAGTGTTTCCGATGCAGATATGGATTCTCTGTGAAAAATTTTCCGCCCTCTTTTAATTGAAATTACAATGATAATAATAGCCATTTCTCTATAAGAAAACATTTGGAATTCTTTGACCAAGCAGCCTGTATTGTTTTCGATTGAAATTTATAAATATTTCCCTTAAAACACTTTTTATAAAAAAACACGTTTCTTTCTAGTATTGATGGGGTATCCTTCTGATCTCTCTATTTGAAATGTAGTTAAACATCTTGGTTATGTCGTTGATTTTTTTTTTTTTTTGCTATCCATTTTAGTTGCTGCTGCTGTTGGTAGTCCTCAGGTGATGTGGTTTCAGTTATTTGGTGCAGTTCTTTGTTTGTGACTGTGTAGTGCCAGTCCCATAAGCAAAATGTTATTTGTCAAGGCCCATCTGTTCTATTCGCTCAGTCATTTTTGACCAATGATCTTCGGAAGCGTTTGTGTACAGCTGAAGAGTTTATATATCTCTAAATTGTTTGGGTGTCATGAATGACATACATATGAAAGTTAAATACGAAGTTAGATTAATTACAAATATTCCAAGTTTTTCAAAGTATTTCTCCAGTTAAATTATAGGCAATACACGTATAAACCTGTAGTCATACATTACACGAATCTATAATCATAAATTACACGTATCTAAACTTATTTATAAATAGAACTTTGACTGTGTGTGTATGTGTGTGTGTCTGTGTGTGTGTGTATCCGTTACTATAGACTCCGAAACGGATGAACCGATTTTTTGAAAATTTACACTGTTGGATTATAAGCGTCTGCGAGTGTTCTTAGCTAGGTTTTGTGCCGAGGTATCCCCGTTAAATATCGAAAATCGATAATCGAAAAAATCGGGTTATAGAAGACATAAGAAACGATATTCAGAAGTTTCAAGCTTGCAGTTCTTACAATAGTACAGAAAATCGATAATATATATATATATATATCATTTCACCCCGAGCAAGGCGGAAACGCCACTGATGTGCAGGGGGCTACATAACTGTAAAAATATTAATTAGAAAAGAATGAGGAGTCCAAACGAGTTAGAAAGGAACAATAGAAAGCTGAGAAAGCAGGTGTGATGACAGATACATAGGTGGAGAGAAAGGGAGGGTTATACAGGGGTGGGGAGAGAGCTAGAGTCCAGTGGTTAGTAGATGAGTATTGACTTTGCATTTAAATTTCTGGAGGTTGTAGCCGTCAGGAAAGCAAAAATACGCGAGTGAGTTCCACAGGTGGGAAGTGCGAGAGAAGAAGCTGCAGGAGTAGAATTGTCGTCTGCATTTGGCTAACCTGAATGTGAATGGGTGGGACCCAGATGCCAGTCTGCTTGCACGAGTAAACAGCTGTTGAGGAGGCATCAGTGACTTAAGTTCGTCTGAGCAGAAGCCATGAAAGTATTTATAGAACAGACAAAAGGAGGCCACCTTTCGACGATGGGGAAGGGCTGCAGTCAAGCCGCCAGATCAGTACCTATCACATTACAGACTCTCCTTTGGAGCCTGCCAAGAACACTGAGGAGAACGGCAGGGGCACCTGACCATAAATGGCAGCAGTACTCCATGCATGGACGGATGGTTGACTTGTATATATGCAGGATGGATTCAGGCGGAAAAAACATCCTGGATCGACATAGTGACCCAACCTTCTTAGCAGTAGATTTTGCTATGGATTCAATATAGTGGTTCCATTTGAGGTCTGAGGACAGGGTAAGTCCGAGGAGTCGTAGTGTATTACTCTCCGGGAGAATCGCTTGGTCCATGCTTATGGGAGACAGAAGAGGTTGCCTGTAATGGTTGACAGACAACAACTTGGTCTTAGATGAATTGAAGTTGACAAGCCACTTCTTGCCCCAGTTCACCACAGAGTGTAGATCCCGCTCAGGGTCAGCGGCGAGATTATGTCTGTCCGCCACGACAGGTTTCTTACTGGTGCGGGAGTATATTGTAGTGTCATCTGCGTAGATGCCTACTTGGGACCTGATCTCATCTGGGAGGTCGTTGATGAAAATAAGGAAAAGCGTCGGGCCCAGGATAGAGCCCTGTGGGACACCAACATTCGTGCTGTAGGACGAAGAGGCACGCCCATTCAGAACGACATTCATATTGTGGTTATTTAAGAAAGATTGGATTAGGTCAAGCAGGCGACCGGTAATACCATAACCGCGTAGTTTGCATAGGAGGCCAGAGTGCCAAACCCTGTCGAAAGCCTGTAGCATGTACTCCGTTACGGTTGTTAGCAGGTCGGCCGTGGACCTGGCAAAGCGGAATCCATATTGCCTGTCGGAGAACAGTTTGTGGGCGGTGAGATGATGGACTATTTCCGCATTGATTATAGCCTCGAATACTTTCCCGAATATCGGTAGAAGACTGATAGGGCGATAGTTGGATGGGTCCGAGGGTTCACCACAATTCTTAAATACAGGAACAACTGAAGAGAACTTCCAGGATGCAGGAAAGCAGGAAGCAGAAAGGCAGTAGTTAAATAGTTTAGAGAGGACAGGGAAAGGTCAGGAGCACACCGCTTAAGGACTATCACTGGGAGGGATTCCATCGTCTCCACACGCCTTATGGGGGTCGAGTTTTGAAATTACTCTGGATACTATTGTCGGGATAATATATACGTCGTGCAGTTTGGCCTCAGTTCTAATAGGGAAGTCGGGTGGGTGTACTCCGAACGAGTCGAAGGTGGAGTTGGATAAGAATCTGTGGGCAAAGCACTGAGTTTTGTCCGCAGATGACGTGAGAACCTCAAATCCATGGATTAAAGGAGGTATTGAGGATTTCCTATTGTTGAGCACTCGTTTACAAATCCTCCAATAGTCCTTGGAGCCGAACTTGCGGTCAGCTATGTGCTGTCGAATTCTCTCAGCAAACAACTGTTTGGCGTCATTTTGGGCTCTCTTGCACTCATTGCGAGCAGATGTGACCAGGCGCCTGTTGTGATCAGTTGACTGTCTCCGGAATAGACGGAAGTAATGGTTCCTGTGGGCAATGGCGGTTGAGCAGGCCGGAGAGAACCACGGAGAGGAATGAGGTTTTAAGCAATACTTCCTGGTGGGTATGAAGGCATCAATGCCTCAGAGGCACAGTCATCAACTGATAGGTCAAACACTTTTCCCCAAGGGACGTCGCAGAGGAAATCGCGAAAGGTATCCCAGTCAGCTTTTTGGTAGAAGTAGGAGGTCCTATAGGTAGGGGGCTCGTGGGGGGAGTGAGATTGGAAAGAGATACTGAGAGAGACTACAGCGTGGTCGGAGTTGCCGAGAGGGCAAAGCTGCGAGAATTGACGCATAGGTGAAACATATATCTAGCAGCGAGGAATGACCCGAGGGAGTGCTTGGGAAGCGAGTGGGGAAGTCCACCACTTGCGTAAGAGATTGGGAAATAGCAAAGTTCATGGCGTGAATGCCCGCTGGATCAGTAACGGCGTTTTGAAGCCACTCAGAGTGATGGGCATTAAGGTCTCCAAATACAAATATGTGAGCGAATGGGTGATAGGAAATAGCCTTATCTATGTTGTCAGCAATGCTATCTAGTAGGGAGCAGTCAGGAGAGGAGGGAGAACGGTAAAGAAAGAATAGGTAACTAACCGAACTGAGGAGAGACAGGCGGAGACATATGTATTGGTGGTCAGTAGATTCGAGTGAAGTCACCCTAGCTACGAGGAGGTGTTCGCTGACATAAACACCCAACCCATGCATGTGGACAGTGGAATCCTTCCTTAAAAGGGGAAGATAACCAGGGATGAAGAGGTCAGAGGAGGGAATAGCTGAGTTGAGGTTAGTTTCGCAGAGCGCAAGGATGTCAGGGACTTTTCATGCAGGAACGCTTCTACACTAGGAAAGTTAGTACGAACGCCTCGGATATTAGCGAAGGAGAGGTTAATAGGTTTAGGTGGTTTGGATTTAACTTGTTTATGGTAATTTCTGATTTGTTTAGTCATGATTCTGTTTGTAGAAAGGGACCTAGGGTAGAGGATACTGGCGGTCATTATCCACGATCTGTGCTGGGAGGGAAACTGGCTAGGGCCGCAACAAGGTGTGGCCTCGGGGTTGCCCACCGAAAGCTCTTGCAGGGACACCTATCCATGCGCGACATGGCACTACAAGAACCCCGATATTATACAACTGTTGATCAGAGCAGCTGCTCTCGACGCTACGCAAGAATTAGGGCTCCTAACTCCCAGTCGGAAGCAGCAACCAGGAAACTGCCAACCCGGTACCCTCACAGTGATGAGCCGTTGCCACCAACCGGCCAGATCGCAGGAAACTCACGGAAGCACCAATACCAAGGTCTGAAGAGAGAGAAGAGAAAGCCGGAAACCACATCCTAAACAGGAAACAAGGGGTAAGCCTCTACTCCAGTTCAATAGACGTGGGAGGAGTATTGACCGGGCGATAGTGTGACCTATGTACTCCTATTTAAAAAAAATAAACAAAAAAAAAAACACACAAAACACAAACTTCCAAACGTGGAGAGTTAAATAAGTTTTAATTTAGGTAAAGTCCAAATGAGGCATAAACGCCAAAAAGTGAGGAAAAAAACAAAAAACACAAACGAAAAATACAGATTTAAAAAATAAATTGAACTTACCTCACAGTTTAACACAGGAAATTTGAATTAAGAAAGTTCATTCTTCAATTCTTGCTTTTCCCAAAAATCAACATCGAGTTAAGCTGCTTGGTAGATTTCAATTCAAAGAAAGATATAACAGACCATAGCGGGGAGGGGTAACAAGTGGCTGCTGATTTGTCCCCTGTTAGTGAAATTACAATATCTGCATGATAGCGACATTGCCCCTATGTAGTTAACACCGTAAGCCATCACTTTTGCTGACAACCATACATTTTTTTTTTTTTATAAGCGTTTCACCCCGAGCAAGGCATGTCACTGCCACTACTGTGCAGGGGGCTACGTAGAGTGGAGAAAGGCTGATTAAATATAGGAAATAACAGAGGGTGGGTGATAGGCGGGTGAGGATACCGAGAATGAGGGTTGGGTAGATGAGAGTGTTGTGAGAATAGTTGGGAGTTAGTGTGATAGGAGGTGTCTATTGACCCTACATTTAAACACCTGGAGATTGTAACTGTCGGGAAAGCAGACTTGTGGAAGGGAGTTCCACAGGCGGGAAGCGCGAGAAAAAAAGCTGTTGGAGTAGAATTTACGGTTACATCTTATTTGTTTAACTGTAAAAGGGTGGGACCTAGTTGCTAATCCATTCAGCATTTGATTAATATTTCACAGCCTCGTAACTTATTTTTGTAAATGAAGGCGTTCGAGTATTTAAATTCATAATATAAATACAGTCAGTTATTCAAGTGTTATATGTGATACACGCTTTGGGCGATCATGTCTCTTTCGAGACATGACTGACTGGGCAGAAGATTATCACGCAGTAGAATGCTATCGCTCTCTGCGGTAGAGTGGTAACTAGCCAAGGCTATAAAACCCAATCTGGCCTATTATTTAACCCATAACTGGAAGGAAGAGATGGATTAGTACCTTTCTCAAGGGTATTCGTCCAAACAATTAGGAATGTAGTTCTATATTTTTTAATAATTATTTCACCCTTAGCAAGGCAGAAATGCTACTGATGCGCAGGGGGTTACAGCAAGAGAATAAAAAAGTTACAGGGAATCTCAATAAAATGATAAGAGATGGATGGGAATCAAGGGAATCAAGTAGATAAAAATGGCAATTGACATTGCATTTGAACTTTTTGAGAGTGTATGTCTCAGGGAAGCAAGGAAATCAAAATATATATATATATATATATATATATATATATATATATATATATGTCCTCTTCCCTACAATCATATGTTTGTTTCAGTGTTTGGATTTAAACACTTCTTCAGGGGAAATAAAGGTTGGAAGTATTTTCTGTTTATATTTGAATGAGAATGATTCCAAACCAGAGAAAATCCAGTCATCACGAAACCATCGGCCAACCCGGTATCGTGAAGTTATAGTACCACATATATATATATATATATATATATATATATATATATATATATATGCTTAGAAGCTAATTAATAAAAAATTACCCAAATTTTGGAGAATTTTTGTCTTTAATTTCAACTGAAATTAAAGCCAAAATACGACGTTTAGAACGGCTCATGATTAAACATAACAGACATTCATTGTCTCTTATATTTAACAATATATGTTTAGAAAATTATTTGATGACTCGATACCCTATATATATATATATATATATATATATATATATATATAAGATAATGTAAAAACCCATAAACCAGGTTGTCCTCTTCGACCTATGACATCCTGAATACCTATACCTGTTCGCCAACTAATAAAGACCCACAACTAATTAATGTTTTCAAATACACCCTATAATTACAGGATTTCATCAACAAAAAACTTCCTGCATATGTTGAAATCAACAAACCACATCTATAGTTTTGCTGAACGTCTAAGTTCTTTTTACCAGTTAAACTTCCCCACCACCTACCACTACTAACCCAAAGGACAGGCCACATATCTCGCTCTAGCAAGGAGGAATTACTTCCTTTACATAAGCTAACTTCTGGGCTTAGAATTTTTCCTCATCCTCTGTTTATAAGGAGTCCAAGGATGCATACCTTAAAATGACATGTTGAAAATGGCTATTTCCCCACTAAGTTTTATCTGAAATGTAATATATATATATATATATATATATATATATATATATATATATATATTACTTTTTTTAAAGTGCCCAGTGCAACGTAACTCATAAAGCATAAATATAATTAATTTTATTTTTTATCAAAGTTAATTTAATTGACATTGCGACACGGAAATTTTTATGTTTGGAAATTTTATCTCGTCATCTGGCAATGTCGAATAATTATGGTGAAAATGATTTTCACCACCATACGATTTTTTTCTTCCGATTTTTTCTTTAATTATTTAAAATGTTTTTCAGCTGAGTGCATTCGGCTAAACATTTAGCCATTATCGATATTGTATTTTATTTTACGTGTAACAGAATGCATGTAGTGCTATGTATGTTTGTAGAGTAGTGTGTATGGTTGTTGTTAGCGTGTCAGTAGTTACGTTGTATCGTGGAATGAAGAGATACACAGTGAAATTTAGATAAACTACTTTATTACCAGAGTGGTACAACCAAGAGGTATATAAAATATTTACAGTCTCTCGCAGCAGTAGGTGTTACTTCACGAAGTCCGTAATAATGACGACGCTCCGTGCTAAACGCACATTGTCTTTTATAGATCCGGGCGACCGAATGTCACATGGTACGATCCACGACAAAACAAATTGTTATTATTGAGTGTTGTTTTTTGTCTTTTTTGAAAATAATGCTTCCATTATTTTTAGCCTTAGAAACACGGCAAAGAGATGAATTCATGTGTAATATCAGTCCTTCTATATGGCTGAGAGTGCCTGATAGCCTGTTCGGGATTGAAGAATAGACTTGACGTAGCATAACTATGGCTCTACAGAAAGATGGTGAGACCAACGTAGAATCTGTAATGTGATCGATCCCGACTTGTCAGCTCGGCTGCAGTCACTTTCTCACCGGTGTGATGTGGCTTCCCTGTGTCTCTTCTACAAATATTTTCACGGCTTCTGCTCCGATGAACTTAGCTCACTGCTGCCCTCTATGTATGAATTTACTCGAGCTACTAGAATAACAAAGTGGGTCCACCCTTTTACAGTGAAACTGATAAAATGTAACCGCAATAACTACTCTGACAGTTTCTTTTCTCGCACTTCCCGCCTGTGTAATTCCCTTCCGTATATTGCTTCCTCGACAGCTACAGTCTCTAAGAATTTAAATGTAAGGTCAATAGTCATGTATCTCACTAACTCTCTTTTTCACAAGCTCTTTTCTTCATCCACTCCACCCCCACCACACCAGTATCCTTGTCCTTCTCTTAGCCACTTCCTGACACTCCCTATAACCTTCCCCTCTTTCTCATCATTTTGCCACTATTTAACACCCTGCGCAACAGTGGCAGTAAACTGACTTGCTTTGGGTGAAATAATTAATATATATATTTATATATATATATTGGAGTGAACATGTGAGTAAGAAAGATATTTTAAGGTAAGTTTAAATTAAAAGAAGTCGCTTATATTTATAATAAAAAAGTTAAATTTTTTAGGAAAGAAAACGTGGCGCTCTTGGAGTATATGGAAGGCAGGAGTAACCAAAACAAACATTGAGTAACCTACATAAACTTCTTGTTCAAATAAATGGGAAGAATAGGGGCTGGGAGAAATAGTGAAATGGTAATACTTATTTACAGTTACAAAGACTAGGAAGTTGTGAAGAGTCACGAATTTCGACGTCCTGATAGCGCACGGCATATAAAAAATCGAATATTGATATCAGCACCAGCCATTAATTACCAAAGATAGAACGATTGTGAACTAAAAGTCATAGATATCAAGCTACTGTTCGCTCATTAACAGTCAGGTCATTTGACCTACTATTTTTTGTCTGCCTCTTTGTATTTCATAGCACGACATAAATTTCAACCATTTCTGTCCCGGCCACGAGTCTGAGCAACCAACACAAACCGAGACCACCCTAAACGAATCTCTTACACCACTTTCCTCGCCTCGTATTTCTAGGTTTATTAACCTGAAAGATACGAGTGAAAACAAAATGAAGAAAAAAAAAAAATATATATATATATATATATACTTAAATGTACTTTAGTTATTTGGTTATTTTCTTTATATATATATATATATATATATATATATATATATATATATGTATGTATATATATGTATGTATATATATATGTATATATATATATATATATATATATATATGTATATATATATATATATATATATATATATATATATATATATACATATATATATACATACATATATATATATATATACATATACATATATATACATACATATATAAATATATATATAAACATATATATATATATATATATATATATATATATATATATATATATATATATATATATGTTTATATATATATGTATGTATATATATGTATGTATATATATGTATATTATATATATATATATATATATATATATATATATATATATATATATATATATATATATATATATATATATATATATAGTATCAGCACTAAAGAAGGAAGAAACGAGGCTGCGGATTTTTTCCCCTCCCGTCTATTATTAGATTTTAATAAGGTGGTCTGTCTTGTTCTGTGTTCATCTGCCATGAATGGAATCACCGTGACGCTACCGTCTGCTTGGCTTCATTTTTGTTTTCTGCCTCGGTCGAAGTCACGTGATCTCCGGTGATCGGCGCGCCAAACTGTTGAATAGATTGAATGTATAGTCACACTGGGGAGGGAGAAAGACGTCGTGAAACAAGTAGGCCCTTCTGACAGAATGAAATATCTGGAAGTCATAGTATATTCTGGTGTAATGCTAGCAATGTAATATCCAATTCGCTTTCCTCGAATCGCTATTATTAATATTGTTTTTACGTTTTATTACGATTATTTATGTTCAGTGTATTTAGATGTTCAGACCAGATGTCTAGTGGTTGTCGATCAGGTTCTCCTCAAATCACCAGCACTTCCCACAGTATCAATAGAAATATAATTATCAATGATGTTGGACAGTTAAAAACTTTTCTTGAATTTGTACTACCTTCAGTCTAGACGGATGTGTGTTGTAGTGCAGTGGATATCTGATCGGAAAGAGAAATCGGTAAGCCGAGTTCGAATTCCAATTGAATACCCTGCATTCACTTAAGCCCTTTTACGCTTGGGAAAGGTATTAATCCTTCCCTTCCCTCCAGGTATGGGTTAAATAACAAGGGTAGGACTTGGGGACCCTGCTCTTTAAAACAAATCCCAATGAATCTTGATACTCGAAGAGAAAAATGTTGTAAAAATAATCATACCCAAAATCATTGGTTATGACCTTAAAATGATCCCATAAAAGATTGATAGGTCGTTAAACCTCGAAACAAACAAACAAACAAAACCTTCAGTCAATGAAAAAACATAAACTTGATGTTTGGACATCAAATCCAAATATATTTTACTAATTTTATTTGCATTTTTTAGAAATATATTTAGTTCTTATGATATACTTTTCTAGATGGTTGTACCGATGGTATTTGCACAATATTCAGTATATCTCTATTCCTACCCTCTCAAGTTGACAGTTTTCTTTTTTTCTCCATAAAGACATTTGCCACATATTCCTTTTGTCGCATTTTAAGATTATTCTAAACAAATCACCGCTGTGGAGTTCCCTTCCATTTACTTGCTTCCCCGACAGGTAAAATCTCCAAGACTTTAAATGTAAAGTCAATAGTTATCTCCTATCTGACTAACCTGCATCCTCTCTCTCATGTTTCTTTTTCTGTCCACTCTACTCTCATCAGTATTCTCATCTTTCTCTTACGTACTTCCTGACACCCCTTATAACCTGTCATAACTTTTCTCCTATGTAACCCCCTGCAAAACAGTGGCAGTAAAATGCCTTGCTTGGGGTGATATGATTATAAAAAAAAAATGAGCAATGATGAGCAATGTTGAGGTTCTTTTCAACAAAAAGAATAAAAAAAAAATTAATAATCAACATCAGGAAGAAACAACAGAATTTCCTTGGACATGCAATGAGCAAGAAGGGCTTGAAGAACCTAATACTGCAGGTTAGATAGAAGGAAAAAGAGACAGAGGAAGGCAGCGGATAACATATCTGAAGGGCTTGATCAAGTGGAACGGGGGTTGTGAGGTGTAACAGGAGAAAACATGCTAAGAGGCAATAGTGATAGAGAAACGTGGAAAGCCATGATCACCTACGTCCTGAAGGGACAGAAGAAGAAGAAGAAGAAGAAGAAGAAGAAGAAGAAGAAGAAGAAGAAGAAGAAGATTTTAAAACGGAGATAAGATAAGAATAATACAACCCAGTAGTTCACAGACAGTCAGTTAAGTACCATACGTGATAGACTCTTTGGGCGATCATGTCTCGAAAGAGACATGACTGACTGAGCAGAAGATTACCCCTCAGGAGTATTCCATGCACGGACGAATGGTTGATTTGTATATATGCAGGATGGATTCAAGCGGGAAAGCCAAAACATATTTGGATTGTAAGAATAATATTTTTTTTACAAGTCAATACTGTATTAACAATTTTTGGAAGATAATACAGATTTTCAGATAAAAATCTGACTATTTAACCCATAGCTAGAGGTAGAAGAGATGGATTCATAACTTTTCCCAGATTATTTGAGCATAAGTGAGTGCAACTGGAATTTGAACTTGATTCTCTAATTTCTCCTTCCAAGCTATTATCCATTAAACCTCTAGCACATCTGAGTTCTCAAGTTGTCACCGATCTAATTACTGACCAGGCTCGGTGTTGATTAACTTTGGTCATGAGATAAGAACCGGTGTTTCAGGACGATATATCCCAAAGTCAATTCATGCCAGGAAGATATAACTGGTGATTTTGCTGTACGGTAACACCCGTTCTTGTATTTAAATGTAATGCAACAAATGATGATGGAGCTGGGATGGGAAATTCTTCTACACGTGGCTGATGCTTTAGGCCTGTCAAATGCAGGTGAGTATAACATTCCTTATCTGCTCAATATTTTGAATAAGCTCAAGAGATTTAAATATTTCCTAGACTGTTCTATGAGGGAATACACAATTTATCTGAGAGGTTGTGTTATATTAGAAAAAGCCAGTAAACTACTTTGAAGGCAGTATAATGAAACTATGAATTCAGATGAATAAAAGACTGCTAAAAAAAGATATTGATAACTTATGAATCAATCTCATATCAAGTTAATAAAAAGAGTTAATAAAGACCTTCCTGTGTACGTATGTTTTTGCTTGTGAGGGAAAATACAAATTGTGAAGAATTCTCTTTCAACAGTAGAAACAATTTTGCAATAATCAGAAATCAGTTTGGATCTATTTCTGAACAGACCAATGATATTTTTTTTTATTGAATACCCAAAAACCATCAACAGAAAGTTGGCTTCAAATGTTCTCTCACGGCAAAAGTTAATAAAGTATTTATATTTTTCAAATTCATTCTTTGTACATTAAATGAGAAAAGAAATTTTCTGACATGATGAAAGATTTAAGTTGCAAATGGATTTACCAAAAAACTGAGGTCACTCAAAACCAAAATGAAATGTTATTGGCATGTTCCGCTGCCAGGAAGGTTGGTTCACTGTGCAGGGCCAGAAAGTTTTTCCCGTCTGAGTTCATCCTGCACATCCTGCCATCCGCCCGTGTATTGAGTACTGCTGCCACATCTAATCGGGTGCCCCTGCTGTTCACCTCGGGGTTCTTGACAGGGTCCAGTGGAGAATCTGCAATGTGATCGATGCCAACTTGGCAGCTCGGCTGCAGTTGCTCTCTCACCGGCGTGATGTGGCTTCCTTGTGCCTCTTCTAAAATACTATACTTTCACGGCTTCTGCTCCAATGAACTTAGATCACTGGTGCCCCCTCGGTATGAATTTACATGAGCTAGTAGATTAGCAATTTGGTCCCACCCTTTTATAGTGAAACCAATAAAATGTAACCGCAATTTCTACTCTAACAGCTTTTTTTCACGCACTTCTCACCCGTAGAATTCCATTCCATATACTTGCTTCCCCAACAGCTACAATATCCAGGAATTTAAATGTAAGGTCAACAGACATCTCCTATCACACTAACTCGCATCCATTCTCACAAGTTCTTTTTCCATCTACTCCACCCCCATCCTCGGTATCCTCATCCGTCAATTACCCTCCTCCTGACATTTCCTATAACTAACCCCTTTTTCTCATCACTTTCCCCTATGTAACCCCCTGCACAAAAGTGGCAGTAGAATGCCTTGATTGGGGTGAGATGATTAAAAAAAACACATCCTGGCTCGACACAGTGACCCAACTATTCTGACTGAGTGGAGCTCAGAGCTACTATGACTACTGACGCGGTAATCTCTGTGTAACTTCGGTATCGTTCGGTAACTTACGGATCTCTTACGATGTCTCTAATGGATCTCATTATGGCAGGAGTATATATATACTTAAGTCGAGTCCATTATCATAAAAAAGGGGAGATCCCACAACAAACTCAAAGCAGAAAAACTGGGAGAATGTATAAACAAATTTTGACAAAAAAACAAAAAAATTGTAACAAAATACGATAACAGCAGAACAATAACGACTTTTATAATAAAAAAATGTTAAACCGTTTTGCTTTTTTATTTCATCCTGAGATACTTGGCGCATAAAGTATAATGGATATATTGTTATTTAAGAACGCACACAAACACTCTCGCAAAACATTTCTTCCTTTTCTTTCGTTTTTATCTGATGAAGCCTAACGAAGTCGAAACAAATCTACTTTCAATGAACTGTTTTTCGTTTGCCATGTTCTTCAAACTTTGTCAGAATTCTAAATCCTATTTCATAAACAAAAATAATTTTACTTACCTAAACCCTATTGACTTCCGTCACCTTCAAATTTCTCCACCTTGTAAAACAACGTACTTCAACATAGAATGATACCAACGCTGGAAACATTCTTGGAATTCGTTTTTCTTTAGGAGTTGTAGCCATGTAAGTGATGTGCTTTTAGATGCAGTGTATTTTGGCTCAAAACGCAAAATCGAAGAGCCGAGATCGAATTCCAGTTGAATTCGTTGCATTCACTTACGCGCAAATACTCTTGGGAAGGTATTAATCCATCGCTTCTCCCTCAAGCTTTGAGTGAAATAACAAGACAGATTGGGTTCTTTATCATTGGTCTACCGAAGAAAGTAATGGCAACCTACTGCAAGAAAATATTCTATGTGGTCAGTTCAGTCTCGAAAGAGACATGATCGCCCAAGCATGTATCACGTATGGCACGTAAATGACTGACTGTAAGCATATAGACACATATCGCTGGTTATTAGGGACGTTAACGAATCTTTGTCTTTTCCGGACGTTTATCAGTTTTGAAGAATAGCGAAAATCTGTGGAGCAAAGTGAATGGTTTATTTTTGTGATTGGGGTTTTATCAGTGGAAGTAAACTTTTAAAGTGTCATATTACAATCTCTCTTACTGTTTCCTGATTTATATTTAGTTTGTCTGCTCTTGAAATGGCTAGATGTTACCATAGGTTCTATGCTGACGGTGGTTTTTCTACCTTTCTTGCTTGTACAATTCTTTGCCGGCTTATTGCTTCCGAGTGAAATTTGATCTTCAAAAATCTAAGTGCAATGTAAATCGTTATCTACTGCCTTCTCAATTCTTGTTCTTTTATTGTTCTCTCTTTAATAATATTTTTGCCTCATTGTTTTTAACACTCATTAACACATTGCGTCAAAGTTGCGGGATCTCTTTGTGATTAATTTTTTTTTTTTAGTTTGGATATTCTCTTTGTGTTTCTGGCTGTTATTTCTTGTGTCATCCTATTATTTTTTGCGTCACGACTCTCCTTAAAATACCGGTGTTAACGGTATAGTGATTGTGAGTTCAAACCCTGAGCTGGGCAATGTGTACTTAAACACAAGGAAACGGAGCAGCAATAACTGAGAAGTACAAAAAATAAATATTAATTCAGATATCCCTAAATATGAGCAGTGGACTGAGAATAGTTTGCCCCGTAGCTATTCCCGCAGCTGACAATTCTACTCCTGCAGCTTGACAATTCTACTCCTGCAGCTTCCTCTCTCGCACTTCCCGCCTGTGGAACTCACACCCGTATTCTTGCTTTCCTGACGGCTACAACCTCCAGAAATTTAAATGCAAAGTTAATACTCATCTACTAACCACTGGCCTCTAGCTCTCTCCCCTCCCCTGTATAACCTTCCCTTTCTCTCCAAGTATGTATCTGTCATCGCACCTGCTTTCTCAGCTTTCTATTGTTCCTTTCTAACTAGCTAGTACTCCTCACTCTTTTCTAATTAATCTTTTTACATTTATGTAACCCCCTGCACATCAGTGGCGTTTCTGCCTTGCTCTGGGTGAAATGATTTAAAAAAAAAAAATCTGAACTACCGGTAGGTTGAGTCAGTCAGTCAAGTCAAGAGAAGTCTAGAACATTCACCCATATTTCTGTGGTGTATGCTATAAGCGTAGCTTACAAACGACACAGGACCGAAATTATAGAGCGTCCAGTGAGAATTATATTCACTCAGTTAAGTGTCATACGTGATACACGCTTTGGGCGATCATGTCTCGGAAGAGACATGACTGAATGGGTAGAAGATTATCCCGCAGTAGGTTGCCATTGCTTTCTGCGGTAGACTGGTTGCCAGCCAAGGCTACAGAACCCAGTCTGTCCTATTATTTGACTCATAGCTCGAGGGGTAAGAGATCTATTATATTATTAAGTAGTAATAAGTGGGAGATTAGTTTATTACTTCATAACAATAGAAAATCGATCCTCTACTTTATGCCAAGTATAAGTTTTAATTATGTTTTCAACTATTATATTTAGTCAGTCATTTAAGTGTCATAAGTGATACATGCTTTGGGCGATCATGTCTCGAAAGAGACATAACTGACTGAGCAGAAGATTATCCCGCAGTATGCTGCCATGACTTTTCTGCGGTAGACTGGTTTCAGCCAAGGCTATAGAACCCAATCTGTCATGTTATTTAACGCATAACTGGAGGGAAGAGACGGATTAATACCTCTCCCAGGGTATTTGCGTATAAGTGAATTCAAGGAATTAATTTGGAATTCCAACTCGGGTCCTTGATTCCTCGTTCCGAGCCGATATCCACTACACCATAAGGTTATTCAGATTGATAAATTCCTGTAGAAGGCTGGAGAGTACAAATGCCGAAACGTTATAATAATAACAACAAAGATGATGACAATAATAATGTGAGTAATGAAGCGGAATTAATTCGTATTTGTATATCTTTTATGTATTCTTTCCAGTGTTGTTGTTTGATGCAGCCATTGTTTTGTGGCCATAAGCTCTCATGGTTTTCCATAACCTCCTGTCTTCTTTTCTCTTCCCATTCACACAAGCACGTTGAATAGGTTACCTGAGGTTACCTTGCGTCTCATGATGTCTGTATCCCCTGAGCGTGTTAAATTCTCCAGGCCCACTTTTCTTATTGTAGGTCCATGTATATCAGCACTTACTTTCTGATTGTAAATATAAGCTTGCTTGCTGATCATATTTTCTTTAAGACCTTCATATTTTTCTTATATTTATACACACTTTTCTTCATATTTTCAGATTGAATCACGTCTTTAACGTTTTAGTCTCATCTAATAAGAAATTCTTCAGTAATCTTTGACATATATAAGATTACATATTACAAAACTGAACTATGCTTTGTATAGGTCTATTTTTGATATTTAGAAACCGAACGAGACAATTGATATTTCTAGGAGTAACTTGTTTTTACGGTTTATCTAACATTTGTGTGTTATTTATTGCCGAAATATATTTTGGATTGCTGAAATTCTTCATTTTTTCTTTTTATTGTGGGGTGAGGCGAGTGAATGTGCACATTATTTTCAGAATAACAATGATTTTCTCGGATAAATGTCTTAATATTTAATCCATAGCTGGTGGAAATAGGTGGTGTCCTAACTTTACTAAGTGCATCTGCTCTTTAGTTGTCTTGAATCCAAACTAGGCTCTCCGAGTTCTAATTCCGAGCTGCTGTCAATTACATGACTGGCACTCCACGATATGTAATGAGGAAGAAAGGCTTAGAGAAACAGGTACTCACATGACATAATGTGGAAAATGAGGCGGAGGAAAGTAATCTGCATAGCGAGCGTGTTTAAATTGGCTGAGAGAACAGGGATTGGGTGAAATAGCAAAAAAAAAAAAAAAAAAAAGTCAAATCTAAGCGCTACAAGGAGAGGGAGTTTGTGAATAACCATGATCAGCCACGTCCTGAAGATACACGGCACGAAGAAGAAAAGAACAGGAGGGAGAAGAAGAAACCAGAAAGTAGAAAAAGAGAAATAAGAGAAAAATAAAAAAAAAGAATGACGCAGAGGAGGGTGAGATGAAAAAGAAAGTGAAGAAAAAAGGAGAAGAAGTAGGAAAAGAAGGAGTAGGAGGAGATGGATAATAATAATAATAATAATAATAATAATAATAATAATAATAATTTTTTTCTAATGACGTCGTTATTTGTTTAGTTTCTGGCAAAAATCGTCCTACGCATTTCTGTTCCATATACTGTTGAATTTTTGCACCTGCCTTTCTTTCGGCATTGACAACATGTAACTCACGCGAGTTAATTAAAACTTGTAGTATTAGTAATTTCAGTTCTTATTAGATGACTTGTTGACAAGCGTTATTAATTTCGAATCGTCTTTTATTTGCATTTTTATTTTTTTTGCTTTTTATTTAAAAGGCAACCTACTTAGAACGTATTTATTTCAAAATTGCCATTTACTTCCGGGAGACGGACAGTCTGAATAGCTTCACCGGAAATCAACTAAAAAATGAGATGAAAGAAATATCCATTTTGCTATTATTCTATCGCTACATGCCGCCTATCTTATTATCGCTGCTTTTTAACACAGCGCAATGCGTCGATAGATAATGGAACCGCCAAAAGTGTGACTTTCAGAAGCTAAAACGGAGATTCCGAAAAGTCTAGAACATTCACCCGTATTCCTGTGGTGTATGTTATAAGCGTAGCTTACAAACGACACAGGACCGAAATTATAGAGCATCCAGTGAGAATTAATCTCACTCAGTTAAGTGCCATAGCTGATAAACGCTTTGGGCGATCATGTCTTGAAAAAGACGTGACTGATTTGGGAGAAGTAGATTGGCATTACTTTCTGCGGTAGACTGGTTGCTAGCCAAGACTACAAATCCCTATCTGTTCTATTATTTAACCCATAACTGGAGAAAAGAAACAGATTAATACATTTCCCAAGGGTATTTGTGCGTAAGTGAATGCAAGAAATTCAACTGGAATTCGAACTCGGCTTACCGATATCTCGTTCCGAGTCGATAGCCACTACACCCCAACGCACATCCAAACTACTCAGTTATAATTGATCACACTTAGACAAATGAGTCAAGCATTACGTTACGTCGAATTTCCACATCCACACTTCTATGGTTAAGAAGAAAACACAGCTTGTGCTATTTCAACATTCTTGTCAGTTCTTCTTCTTTTTCATTTGTCATGTCTCTTTAGAACGTAGGCAATTTACTTGGCCCTGTCGCTTGTCGTTCTCAATATCTTTCTCTTTGTATCTCTTAAACCCGGTTCCGCTATCCATTTGCTCAAGGCTATCAAATATGTCTTACGTTGCTCTCCTCTGTTTCTCTTTCGAAATGATTTTATTTTTACAACGTTGCTATAAATAAGAGCAAAATGTTAGTTACTCAAACATTTTTTAATATTACAAGACGCTCATATATATTCACCAGGTTAACTGATATGTTAGATTAGATTAAGTCACTCGGCGTCCAGCATAATTTAAAAAAGAAAAACACCAGCTGCCATGTCCCGTATGTATTATAAGATAACATGAGAAAGATTTGCCACCCTCTTCAGCAACAAAAAATTATAAACTTAAGTTTCTGCTCGTAACTGTTTATCTGAACCCTGTCAGTCACGCCCCCATTGTGAAAGTTTCCTCTTATTCGTTTTGCGAATCAACCTACTTGGTTTGTTCGGATGGTGAAGAGTAGTTTTCCTCTTGCCTCTTTTTATTCACATTGCCTTTTTCAACAGATTGCATTTGAGAAAACACGCACGCATGTACACGCACAGATTGACACATACACGTGCGTGCACACAAACATGCGCATAAACTTATATATATATATATAGTCATCCA
This sequence comes from Ascarosepion bandense, assembly GCA_037127315.1. Taxonomy (NCBI): domain Eukaryota; kingdom Metazoa; phylum Mollusca; class Cephalopoda; order Sepiida; family Sepiidae; genus Ascarosepion; species Ascarosepion bandense. The sequence continues at coordinate 1,316,357 of JBBBDQ010001927.1, forward strand.
CTTAAAGGTCTGTTTCGTTGTATCACAGCTCATCACTACGGTTAGACATCCGATTGCTTTTAGCCAGGATTGAGCACGACCGAATTGACATCTGTCGGTGATTCTACCTCTGGGCTATGGGTCCACGGTAGAAGAAGGCAGACTTTTACGTGGGATATACCATGTAAACATACGCCAGTAGCTGATAGTGTTCTAATTCATTACTGAATGAACGATGCATCGCTGCTAGAGTAGCTACTGTTTTTTCAAAGTATACCATTCTTCCAGCGTGCTCAGCCAGGGTGTGAGAGCGTAAATATATCTTCTTCATGTGGTGTGTCCCTCTCAGCATATAAACAATCGTGGACTTCCAGTTGACTCTGTCTCTTGTTGCTCTCAATACTTTTATCTTGGTATCTCTCCTAAACTCCATCCATTTGCTCAAGTCTATAAAATATGGAAAGTGTGACACAAAGAACTGAAGGCGAATTGGCATGGCCAATAACGCTTTTTAAAAGCTAAACAAGGAGTACTGTATTGTTATGCAATACATGTCCTGTATGGCAGAGAATACTGGACGATCTCTTCAAAGATCGAGAGACCCAATGCAGCAAAAATGTAGATTCTACAGATGGTTGATGCTGAGGATACCATGGACTGAACGTGTGTGCAACGACAAGGTTATGGAAAGGATGCAAACGAGAAGGAAACTTATATTTGGCATCAGGAAGAGACAGCTGGGGTTTCTATGACATATAATTAGGAAGGAAGACTTAAAGAATCTAACATGATAAATAGTAGAAAAGAGAGACGTAAGAAGGAAGCTCGAGATATAATTGATGAGATTGAGCAATTTGAAGGCGGAGCGGGGTTTGGGAGAGCCAGCAAGAGGAAAAATATTAAGATCAACAAGGGCTAGTGGTAAGTGGAGGAACACGATCAGCTACTTTCTGATAGAACATAATGTATAAAGGAGAATGTTATGGTGCCCTTCTACGAGGAATGGACTTTTCCTCTTACTATGTATAATTATCTGCATGACATCCGGGAGGCATTTAACGGCAACTAGTACGCAGTTAAAACCAGTATGTACCGTTCTCCCTTTTTTTATAATCATATCACCCCAAGTAAGGCAGTTTACTGCCACTGATGCGCAGGGGGTTACATAGGAGAAAAATTATGAGAAATAGTGACAGGTTATAGGGGGTATCAGGAAATGGGTAAGAAAAGGACGAGAATACTGATGAGAATGGTGTGGACGGGGAAAGGAGCATAAGAGAAAGGATGCAAGATAGGAGATGACTATTGACTTTACACTCTAATTCTTGGATATTGTGGTTGTCAGGGAAGCAAGTAAATAAAAGTCGGTAAGTGCGAGAAACGAAGCTGTTGGAGTAGCAGTTGCGTTTATATTTTGTTGGTTTCACAGTAAAAGGATGGGAACTAGTGGCTAATCTTGTGGCTCGAGTAAATTCATACATAGAGTGCTATATAGAGCTAAGTTCATCGGAGTTGAAGACGTGAACGTATTTTCATTGAGTCTGTGAAAAAGTGACTGTACCTGAGTTTTACTTAATTACTAACACTTACGTTGTACATATGTTCTTGTTGTACTAAGACAATGTTTTGAAACTACCTTCTGTATTCCGAACAAACCGCTCATTACAACTTTGCAGCAAAGTTTCGCCGCAACAACTCTACGACAAATTGGCAACGAAGATCAGCAAGAAAAAAGAAGAATGTACAGTTGCAAATGAAAGTTAAACCTACGATTAAATACAAATATTCGTTTAACAGTGTGGCAATAAATATCAATAATCACCAAATACTAAGTCCAAGAGTTACTCAAAGAAGATAATTTATATTTGGTGTTGGATTACTGTAAGAAAAGACAAAACGTTTTTCGGGGTTATGCAGAAAAGACTTGAAGAGATCAAGTTTTAATTAATGAATAAAATTCAGATTTCAAGGACAGACATTAAGTTTATAGAATTGATCCTGACTATGAGGACCAGGAAACTTAATCTTATACTGAAAGCAATGGGATAAACATCCTTTCTATTAATAAAAGACTGGGTAGGTATGTGAAATGGGCGATAAGCAAACCTATTTACTCCTATTCGTGAAAAAGAAGAAAAATAATTAGTGAATTAAATATCAAACTTCAGACATATATTTTAGAAGTATACAGCTGAAATACATTTTATTAGGAACGAAAAGCTATTCCTTAACAGAAAACAAAGAACAAACACCCGTTTCTATCAACTACACTGGTAAAAAATGTGAACCGGATTATGTACTTCTGTTTCTGGTGGATAGAAAAATACACTAAACAATTAGTGTATAAAATTTCAGAGTTTAGGAGATGTTAGAAGTATTGAGTATAAGTAGATATCAGAAACAACCGGAAGTTCATCCCTAAACAGGAAACACAAAATAAACCTCTACTCCTGTTCAAAAGACTATGGATGAGAGTGAAGCAGACCACAGGCGGTTCACACTCTTAGTAGCAGGTTCGTGTCATCATTGCTGGACGTAAACGTAGGTTCTATGCCAGTAGTTTCTTCTGGTCTTCCTAATTTTCTGTCAGCGGCAATCTTTCAAAAAACATTGATTGATTTCTACTTTCTATGCCCAACCACTTTTTAGCCATAAAATAATTTTTCGTTTTAATAATTTCTTTTTTGTGATAATAATGATTTAGCGATTCAAATCTTACTAACAAACTGATATGTCCAGGAAAGGGATATATATATATATATATATATATATATCATTCGAGGTAGATAAGCGGTTTAGGCAAATGTAACCGGGTAGGAAAATCTAGTAAGTAGACGTAATGGACGGTACTCGTCGTACGCAGTATCCTGAGACGTGGGCGTAGTCAATAGACATAGACCAATTGTCGTAGATCTCTAGTCGTAAACCTGTGGACGTAGATCTCTATGCGCCCTCGCCTTGGTCTGTATTTATGGCTGACACCAGCCAATCACATTACTGTGAGGAGGAACCAAGAGGTACACATATTCATTACATCACAAACCCTTAAGTCTTTGGGAAGGATATTCAGAACTTTCTCAGGGGTATTTGCGCGTAAGTGCATTTACCAAACCTAACTGGAGAATGAACTCAAGTCTCCCATTAACAATTCCAAAACATTATTCCTTTCACTACCCTCACATCCAAGCCTCCAGCACCTGGTATTTCAAACCTGTTACCCATCTAGTTACTGACTAGGCTCAATGTTGCTCAACTTCGGTGAATGTAGGCAGCCCAATCTATCAACGTGATATGCAATCTCAATCGCATATGTTGTCTCTTTAAAATGGCATACTGTTCTTGACACCTGAGTTTCTTTTTCTCTCTCAAAAATCTTTACTATTTAGTAGCTTTATTGCCTTGATTGGGTTGAAATGTCTATAGCAAAATAAGAAGTAATTGTGAACGTGAGAAATACAGACAAAATGAAAGAATAGTTTTTTTTTAAATAAGAAAAATAAAGGAAGAACGAAAGAAAAAATTCAAGGTAAATTTGTGAAAGAAAATTAAAGAAAAAGAAGTGAATGAATGAAAATGGAGAAAAGAAAAGAAGGAAATTTACAGTTGAATGAAAAAAGTAAAGAATGCGTGATTGAAAATGGAAAGAAGAAAATAAAATATAAAGAAAACATGAAGGTAAGTTTAAGACCGACAAACGTATGATATAAAACGTTTACCACGCATCAAAACAAGAATCACAATTATTATCAATTCACCAGATCAAGTCAGCGAACTGAGATCAAAACACGCCTTTTAAACTTCTCCTTGGTCATCATGCCCCGAAAGAAGAGATGAATAAAAATTGTTCTCCTCTTCGTTTCCAATCGATCATAATTTTAACAAAGTGTTGATTGTCAGTCAGTTAAAACGATCATGTCTGGAAAGAGACATGACTGACTGAAGAGAGAATTTTTCAAATCAAAACGTCCGTTAGAAACTCCATAGCTGTTAATAGGACCATCATGCCGAAACCAATGAAAGACCTTCTAGATATCTAAGGCAGCAGCCCGAGCTTTAACATTCTTATCTAAAGCTTCACAGATTCTTTCATCAATAACGGTCAACCTATCAAAAAATAACCTAGGGAAGCGAAAACCATGTTAATGTCTGAAAGAAGACAAGGCGAGATTAAATGCTTAACGTATTCGGACTTATATTCTTTAGACAGTTAAATTCCATACTTGATACACGCTTGGGGATCATGCTTTGAAATAAACATGACTAACTAGGCAGAAGATCACCCCAAGCAAGACATTTCACTACCACTATTGCGCAGGGGGTTACATAGGGGAAAGTGATGAGAAAGAGTGGTTGGGGGTTACGCAGGGGAAAGCGGTGAGAAAGAGCGGTTAGGGGGATACATAAGAGAAAGTGATGTGAAAGAGTGGTTAGGGGGTTACATAGGGGAAAGTGATGTGAAAATGTGGTTAGTGGGTTACATAGAGGAAAATTATGAGAAAGTGTGGTTAGGTATACGAAATGTCAGAAGGAGGGTGATAGACGGGTAAATATAACGATGATGAGGGTTGCGTAGATGGGAACAGTGTTTGAGAGAATGGGTGTGAGTTAGTGTGTTAGGAGGTGTCTATTGACCTTACATTTAAACTCCTGGAAATTGTAGCTCTTTGGGGAAGCAAGTATATGGCAGGGAATTCCACAGGCGGGAAGTGCGAGAAAAGAAGCTGTTGGAGTGCCGCAGTAGGGTGCCATTACTTTCTGTGGTAGACTGGTTGCCAGCCAAGGCTATATAACCTAATCTGTCTTGCTATTTAATCCATAGATTGAGTGACAAGCGATGGTTTAATATGTTTCCCAAGGGTATTTGCGCGTAAGTGAATGCAACGAACTCAACTGGAATTTAAACTCGGCTGATATCCAATGCACCACAAGACACATGATAGCATGTAATTTACTCAAATATTTGTCTCTTTTATTGATACCATATAACCTACTTCTATCTGGTTCTTTTTACCTGTTGACAGAAATAACTCCCATTTGTCATTGAAATGAAGTAAGCGAAAAATTGGTCCGGTCATGACATTGCTTACCAGCAGGTTTACATATAATACATCCCCTGAAATGGTGTAAACTTTCATGTAGATGTATTTTGATTTGAGTATAAACCTGAATGTGTCTGTATTTAGACTTCTGTGTAAGTGAAGTCTAGTTCCACTTTTGAACACAAGTTTAAGGCGGATCAGCGTTTATGTTTCAACACAAGTGTATATCGAACGGTGTTAACATTTAAACTCAAATGCATATCGGACCAAAATTTAACTTTCAGCGTAAGTTATCCTACTAATGTCTATCTTTGAGCTCGTATATTAATCGAAACTGAAGCAAAAAAGTAAAAAGAATGACAAAGAAAACGTATATTGAAAAAGAACGGGAAAAATTGAGGAAAATAAATGGTCTGAACGAAGTTAGAAATACGTTTTGAAATAAAAAAGAAAGTAGGAGCATGAAGTTATAGGGAGCTGGTTAATTTTTCTTTGATTCGGCCTTGTGTCATACTTAACCAAACTCCCTACAGATTACAAGTTTTAAATAGAATTATTATCATCAGAAGATTTATCAGAAAGTTTTCATTATCAGAAGGTAGGTAGGTAGCAGGTTAATAAGTGTGGAATAATGTAATAAAAATATACATTTTGCATTTTAAAATAGAAATTTATTAAAAAGAAAGATTAATAATTAGTTTTAGGATTTAATGTGTAATTAGAAACATTATTAAGGGTAGAGTTCAATGAGAAAGTTCAAGGTACCAAGTGTTGTAAAAAATGTTCGTAGTAGTAATTGTTGAAAGGGTATATGCGTAAGTACATATGTATGTGTTACTTTGGTAGGAATGTCTTTAGATGGAGAAGAAGAAGTAAAAGAAACCAGCACGCGAGAAGAAAAGAGAAAGCGGACTAATGTCCGGGTCATTTTGAACTTTCTCTCATTACATTTTAGCTTGTCTTTGCTGCTTCCATCCAGGACTGATTGTCCGGCTAGCGCTGATCTAAGCCTTTTATTGTCCTTTTTGAATTACCCACTGGATCGCTAAAGTTCTCAAATCTTGCAAGTCGCTCCCATTGGTCAAAATTCAATTTAACACCTACTTGCGAAATCTGGTTTCGACTTTTTCTTTTAGCACATGGCCAATCCTTCTTCTGTTTGGGGAAAAACCAGGATTTCACACGTCATTGTGAATTTTTGCAAAAGTGAAGAAGAAGGTTCAATTCTTAATTTCTTATTCCCTTCAAGCAAAAGTGAAAACGAAGGAGAACGCGAGAAAACCGGTTAAAAAAGAAAAAAGAAAGAAAGAAAGAAAGAAAGAAAGAAAGCGTGAAAGAAAGAAAAAGAAATCAAGATAAACAACGAAGGAAAAGAAAGAAGAAAACAAAATTAATATGAATTAATAAAGAAAGTAGGAATCTTTTTAACTCAAGTTCAGATCAGACCAATATTTACATTTGATCGCATGTGTAAAACAAACAATGTGTACTTTTGATCTCATGTCTAAAATGAGCCAATATCTTGCTTTGAACTCATGTGTAAATCGGATTAACGACTACATTCACCCTCAAGTATAATTTTCACCAATGGCCACATTTGAACACAAGTGTAAATCGAACTAATACCTACCTTTGAGCAGATGGGCATCGGTTACCCCAAATTTTACCTTTTGAATTAAATGCCAGACTTCAAGAAATCTTATAATCGGTATTAGAAAATAAAAGAGGAAGGAGAAGCTTGGGGACGTAAAATAGAGTGAAGATTTAAATCTAAACTTATTTATGAATGGAACTTTGTCTGTGTGTGTGTGTGTGTGTGTGTGTGTGTGTGTGTGTGTGTGCGTGTGTCCGTTGCCTATAGACTCCAAAACGGCTGAACCGATTTTCTTGAAAATTTACACAGTTGTACAAAAAGCGTTTGCGAGTGTTCTTAGCTAGCATTTGTGTGGAGGTACCCCCGATAAATATCGAAAATCGATAATCGAAAAAATCGGGTTATGGAAGCAGTGGTCCGATTTTAATCAAATTTTATACACTCATAGACAAAGATATAAGAAACGATGTTCAGAAGTTTCAAAGTTGCAGTTCTTACAATAGTGCAGAAAATCGATAATATATATATATATATATATATATATATATATATATATATATATATAAGGCAAGATGTTTGTGTGTGTGTCTGTTTATCTGCCCGTATGTCTGTATTTTTTCAGCCCTTTTATTTTAGTTTTTGCTTCGGGTTTGGCTCTAAGTAGGTATAATTGTAGTTCTTAGTCTCAGCCATGATACCATTTACTCAGAGGACTTATTGAGCCTTCAAAATTCAGTTTACGACGAAAAAAACTTATTTGATATCGATACCAGGAAATCAAAATTTGACTTACATCCATTCATTTTTATTTCAGTCTACGATTTCGCTTTAACTGAAAACAACTATTGCTTTCGTGCCAACGTCCAAACAGTCTGAGCTCCAGGATCATGAATTAGTTTTAAAGGGTTCATTACAACCGAGCAACGCCGGGGTATACTGCTAGTATTTTATCTTGGAAAAAATATGGCGAAAGAAAATGAAGAGGGGAAAATGAAGAAAAAACAAAAAAGAAGAAAAAGCAGAGCAAGAGGGTAAAAAGAAAACAAAAAGAACGTATTTAGAAAAAGAAAAAGCACAACTGAGAAAACTACAGGGTTTGAATGAGATTAGAAATAAAAAGAAAAGTAAAGATAAAAACTGAAAACGAATGAGTAAGGGATGAAAAAGAAAAAAAAAGAAAAAATGTTTTAAAGGATGAAAAATGTCTGAAGGAATGAACTGAAAAAATGACGAATATGAAAAAAAGGAAGAAATTAAGAAAATGGAGGAAAGAATGAAAAAGAAAAATGATGCAACGAAATGAAAGAAAAACAGAATGAATAGAAGAAATAAAGAAAGATAGAAATAAAAAAGATAAAAAGAAGGAAAGAATGAAAAAGAAAAATTAAAATCTAGGGAATTAAAAATTGGAGAAGATATGCAAAACAGAAACAAAAAAGGAAGAAAAGAAGGAAAAAAAGAGGATCGCAGGAATTAATAGAGATTAATCATGGAAATGCAATGATAACTTTTCAGGAAGAAAAAAGAAAACAAAATCGATTGATCGATGTTAAGATGGAAAAGAAAATAGTAGAAGAGGAAGAGGGAAGTGATGAGAATACGCAGAAGAAGACGATGTAAATGAGAAGATGGGAAAAAGAATTTGAGAAGCAGACGGTAAAATAAAGAACACGTAAAAGAGAATTTGTAAAAGACGTGGTAGGGAAGGAATGAATTGAAGAAGCGACGATTGAAATATTTTTAGAAAAATGAAAGAAAGGGCGAGAATAATAGAGAAGAGAAATGGGAGAAGTAGAAGAAAAAGAAGAGGAGGGTGAAAAAGAGGACGTAGAGGCCGAGGTAGGAGGTGCAAGGTGAGAAGGAAGAAATATCAGAGTAGGTGTTGGAGGAAACTAGACGTGGAGGAGGAGGGAAAAGAAAGAGAGAGAAAGATGCATAGCATGAGGAAGAAGAAGACGTGAAAAAAGTAATAGAGGCGGTTGGTAAAAAAATATGTAGATAGATGAGAAAAAGGATGTAAATGTAACAGAAAAAATAAAGGGGAAAGAGAAAATGTAGATCTAAAAGGAGGAAGTGAAAGAGTAAATAACAGAGTGGGTGCTAGAAATACTGGAATAAGTTAATGTGAGGAGTAAAATGAGTGAAGTAGATATAGGAGAGGGAACAGGAGAAAAGCGCAGTTAACCCTCTAGGACCATTCGTATCATATTTGATACAGTATTTCCCTATAAGTAAACATTTGGTATTTCCCTATAAGGAAACATTTGGTATTCATTGACTGAGCAGTCAGTACTGCTTTCATTTGAAATTTATAAAATATTTCTCTTGAAAAATTTTTCAGGAAAATATTTCTTTCAAGGCTTGTTTTCATACTGTATCAAATATGATACGAATGGCCCTAGAGGGCTAATAATATAATATGATTAAGGCTTCTACTTGTCATAAAGTGGGGGATCAGTTCTATATTGTTATGAAGTAATAATCAGATCCCCCACTAATTACTACTTAACCCTCTAGGGCCATTCGTATCATATTTGATACAGTATTTCCCTATAAGTAAACATTTGGTATTTCCCTATAAGGAAACATTTGGTATTCATTGACTGAGCAGTCAGTACTGCTTTCATTTGAAATTTATAAAATATTTCTCTTGAAAAATTTTTCAGGAAAATATTTCTTTCAAGGCTTGTTTTCATACTGTATCAAATATGATACGAATGGCCCTAGAGGGCTAATAATATAATATGATTAAGGCTTCTACTTGTCATAAAGTGGGGGATCAGTTCTATATTGTTATGAAGTAATAAACAGATCCCCCACTAATTACTACTTAACCCTCTAGGGCCATTCGTATCATATTTGATACAGTATTTCCCTATAAGTAAACATTTGGTATTTCCCTATAAGGAAACATTTGGTATTCATTGACTGAGCAGTCAGTACTGCTTTCATTTGAAATTTATAAAATATTTCTCTTAAAAAATTTTTCAGGAAAATATTTCTTTCAAGGCTTGTTTTCATACTGTATCAAATATGATACGAATGGCCCTAGAGGGC